>PVKP010029467.1:0-28979 GCA_004027715.1 Plecturocebus donacophilus
GATGAGGAGCTGCGATCCCCTGTAGGAGGAGAGGCATTCTGATTTCGGGTGTTCTCAGCCTTTTTGCACTGGTTTCTTCCCATTTTTGTGGATTTATCCACCTGTTGTCTTTGTAATTGCTGACTTTCAGATTGGGTCTCTGAGTGGACGTCCGGCTTGTTGGTGATGAAGTTTTTTCTGTTTCTTAGTTTTCCTTCAGGGAGTGGGCCTTCCCGGGTTCAGCTGTGCTTGTTCTCGGTCCTCAGTGCTTCCAATTGCTGTTCTCCTTGTGGGGATGGGACCAGCCGAGCCTGACTAAAAGGGCATCCAGTCCCGTACACTCTGCACCAAGAAGCGCCGCGCCAGCCAAAAGAGTCGCGCTGGCGACCCGTGTGGCTCCTTCACCGGGAATCTCCCAGTCTGTGGGCATCAAAAATTTGCCTGCAATTATGGCATCCACTTGCTCTCTGTGCTTTCACTGGGAGCTACAATCCTGAGCTGCTGCTACACGGCCATCTTGGATCTCTCTCTGCCCAGTGATGAAGTTTTTTCTGTTTCTTAGTTTTCCTTTGGCGGACGCCCCTTCCCCACAGAGCCAGACCTTCCCGGGTTCGCTGTGGTTGCTGTGAAACTCTCAGTCCTCAGCGCTTCCAATTGCTGTTTTCCTTGTGGTGATGGGACCAGCCGAGCCTGACCGTCCCGTATACTCCGCACCGGGAAGCGCCGCGCTGGGGCGCCGGCAAAACAGCCCCGCTGGCCAAAAGAGTCGCACTGGCGAACGTGTGGCCCCTCTGCTGGGAATCTCCTGGTCTGTGGGCAACAAAAATTTGTCGGAAAGTGTGGCGTCCACTCGTTCTCTACGCTTTCACTGGGAGCTACGTTCCTGAGCTGTTGCTAATCGGCCATCTTGGATCTCTCCTCTGAATACTTTTATCCTCCCCAAATAAAACTCTGTATCTGTTATGCGGTTGCTGCTTATTTTCCCCTTTCCCCAGTTCCTGGTAACCACTAATCTGGTTTCTGTTTCTCTGGATTTGCTTATTCTGTGTATTTCATATACATGGAATCATATAATATGTGGCGTTTTGTGCTGAGCTTCCTTCACTTAGCATGTTTTAAGGGTTCATCCATGCTGTAGCATCTATCAGTAACTCATTTATCTGTTTATTTTATTTTACAATAACTCATTTTTTAAATGGCTGAATAATATTCCATTGTATGTATAGGTCACATTTTGTTTATCCACTTATTCTTAGTGGATATTTGAGTTGTTTTTACCTTTTGACTATTGTAAATAACGCTGCTATGAACGTTTGTATGGAAGTATCTGTTTCAGTATCTGTTTTTAGTTCTTTTTGGTTATGTACTTAGCAGTAGAGTTTCTAGATCTAATGGTAATTTTATATTTAACTTATTGAGAAACAACTAAATTGTTTTCCACAGCTGAATGAAACAATTTACATTCCTATCAGCATTGTCCAAGGGTTCCAGTTTCTCTACATCCTTGCCAGCGCTTCTTATGCTGTTTGGTTGATTGAAATATAGCTACCCTAGTGATTGTGAAGTAGTATCTCATTTTGGCTTGGCTTTGCATTTCCCTAATGACTAATGATGTGGAGCATCTTTTCATGTGCTTGTTAGCCATTTGTATGTCTTCTCTGTAGAAATGCTGTTTATCTTTTTGTTGTTTTAGGTACCAGACCGATATTAAATATATAATTCGCAGATACTTTCTCCTATTCTCTAGGTTGTCTTTTCACATTCCTAATTATGTCCTTTGTTACGCAGAGGTTTTTAATTTTAGTAAAGTTTATTTTATCTTGTTTACTGTTTTGTTGCTCATGCTTCATATCTAAGAATTGGGCATATCTTCCCAAATTCAAGATCATGACAGTTTACCCCTATGTTTGCCTCTCAGTGTGTTACAGTTTTAGCTCTTACATTTAGAGGTTGTTGGTCCATTTTGATTTTGTATGTGGTATGAGATAGTCCAATGAGAGGATTTTTTTTTTTTTGAATTGGGGTTCTCACTCTGTGGCCTAGGCTGGAATGCAGTGGCTTGATTATAGCTCACTGCAGTCTCAAACTCCTGGGCTCAGTCAGTCTTCTCAAGTAACTGAGACCACAGGTGTGCACCGCTAAGCCTTGCTAATACATAGATATGTGTGTGTGTGTGTGTGTATATATATATATATATATTTTTTTTTTTTTTTTTTTTTTGTAGAGACAAGGTCTTGTTATGTCACCCAGGCTGGTCTTGACCTCTGGGGCTCAGGCAGTCCTCCTGCCTTGGCCTACCAAAGTGCTGGGATTGTGGATGTGAGCCACCACACCTGGGTCTTGTAGTATTTTTGAACTGAGTATATATACATACCAACCAAAAACTATTGTGGATTTCATAGTATTTTAAATTATTTTGCATTGTACTAATCAAAGAAGAGCTTATAAATATATTTGAAAAATAGTACTTGTAAGTTTAAGACAATTTTTTAAGTCCATGACCTATATATTAGTGACTGAATTATGGATTCATGGATTTCCTTCCCATAACACCATAATGTTCTCTGAATCTACAGATCACAGATTTTGTAGATGAGCATCAGAAGAGTCTCTGATGACAGGGAAAAGAGGGACTGAGGATGAAGGTAGAGTTTCCAAGGGTCCATAGGTGCAGAGATCTCAAGAAAGAGGCTGAGAAGTCAGTAACTAGAAAGCAGTGGTGAAATCTATAAGGGCAAGAAAGGAAGTGGCATTTCATTTGAGAAAGCAAGGTTGATTGCAGAGTTTGGTTTGGAGGCTCATGGGTCATCATCAGAAAGTAATGGTTTAGGGAGCAGTTGAAGATTTTTTTAGTTTTGGATATAATGCCAACTCAACTCAGCCTCCAAACCGGGCATCCAAATGACTGTGTTTAGCATCTTTCCTACAGAGAGGGGTAAGCAAGGAAAAGGAACTAGGCAAGTTCTAGATTTTTATGGTGGCAATCATGGCCAAGGGCCTTTTGTCTTCTGGCTAGCTTTTTCAGTGCTGACAGGCTCATTGGTGACAGTCATCTTTTTTTTTTTTTTAAGTCTTTTTGTCACCTTGTCAGGTCTGTGTTCAAAGGGTTCTAGCAAAAGGAAGAAGGAGGGGATAGATAGGGCGGGTGATTAATATTAAATATATATCAGTCTGTAGGGAGTGTAGAGAGAATGGTCTTCAGGTGCCCTTCTGCTTTTACTGGCTGATTGCCTGCTTTTTCAAATAGAAACGAAAGCTACTTTACAAGAAGTGATTTGGGAAGGCATAAACAAAGGGGGGGTTTGGTTACTTTGATGTTTGTGGTGTTTAAACTCTGAATTTGTGTGGATATGTCTTTTTGAATTTTTAACCCACCATGAAACCTCTGTGATTTAACAGGTGCTACTTGTGAGCAGTAGTCGCCATCCAGACAGATGGATTGTCCCTGGAGGAGGCATGGAGCCCGAGGAGGAGCCAAGTGTGGCAGCAGTTCGTGAAGTCTGTGAGGAGGTATGCATGGAGGAGAGACGGCACAGCTGTGCCTCATAATCATGAACCCATCCTATCTGTGTAACTCTTTAATATATCAGCACTCACTGAGTAAACATACAATCACAGAAAAAGGGTAATGAGTGGTTACCCGGTGCATTCTTTATTACCAGGTGATGGAGTTGTGACATGGTAATATTAACCAGGCACTCTATGCCAAACCGTTTTTTGTGACTTCCCATGGATTTCTTCCAACACCGCCTGTTACCTGTGGCACAGAATCAAGAAGCAAATAGTTCCTCACCTCTAAGGAATAAGAGGAACAGGCAGCATTAGTATAAATGACTCATTGTCATTAAATTTTGGAGGAGGTCTTTGTTTTCCTATGCTTCCTGTATCCTAGCCATGGAACCGTGGCTAAAGAAATGATTCTGTTAGCCAGATACTGTTAATGGTACAACTTGAGAGATAATAGTATCTTTTTTATTTAGTCACATGATGTTCCACATATGTGTGTTGAGTTCCTGGGCCATGATATGCTACTAGATACTCCAGAATAAATAGAAGAATTAAAGTCATGGACCCTTAGTCCTCTTGTTTCAATAATTTACAGTCTGGGGGAAACTGAGAAACAGATTGCAACTCAAAACCCAGAGAAGTGAACTAATGTTTTTCCATAGCCTCTTCTGGTGATACCATGCTCTGCTCTGCTTGTTATCTCATTTAGGACTCATAATTTGGTTGTATAAGCTTTATTGCCCCAGTTTACTCACCCTGGCCACATAGGTAGTGCTTTTGGAATCCATTTCCTTGTTCTAGAGTGAATTTAAGATTGATTCTAAGAACATACAAAAAAGCACTTACAACAAGTCTAATTCCTGTGTTTCTTTTGGATCCAGCTTTTGGTAAAGGGCTCTTAGAACAATCTTGGAATATCCAAGGAATTCTTTCCTTGCTCTGAATTCCTATACTTACATTGGCTTATTTCACTCTCATTGTAGCATCTGTCTTCTACCCATAACTAGATTATTCTCTCTGAGGGCGAAAATCATGTTTCCCATCAAAAATCCCTACTTTTCTTACTTAGTACACAGCTAGATGAACAGAAAGTAATTAATACATGCTTCTTTGATAGATGGAACAGTGGTTGGAACAATGCAGATGCTGAAGAAATACCCTACATGGAAATTATGAGAGTATAGAAAGTGATAAACATTGAGAAGAGGATGTGAGAAGGCATTCTTACAGTGGGTGGTGAGGAGGCTAACCTGGGTAGAACCAAATGGAATCAAGAGGGGGTGTAGTGAAGACAACATTGACTCGGGAACCCTGGTTTCTATTACTGTCAGTTAATAGCTGTGTGACCTGTGAGAAAATGACCTTAAACACCCTAGACTTTTGTCCTTCATTTGATTTATCTTCCTGTTTACTCCGAGGAAGTGGAGGGGAATATGAGGTTCAAATGAGAACATGAATATGAATGTCCTTTGTGAATTATGTATCACGCTACCAGTTAGGATGTGTGCAGCTGAAAATAATATGCCCGTTACTGTTCGGGAACAGGTTTATGATATCACGTAACAAGAAGTCCCAGGTTGGCTGACTCAGCAATATTTAGAGCTCAGGTGCTTCCTGTCTTTCTATTCTGCCATCCTTGGTACATTTTGCCCTATAATGGCAGAGTTAAGTAATTGTGACAGAGACTGTATGGCCTATGTAATAAATTTTTTTTCACTCTGAAATTATATATTATCTGTCCATTCTTTTTTAGAGTAAACATATATTGGCACATTCCAATATAAGTTAAATTTCTAACAAACATTTAATCTTCTCTTATTGGCCATGCTTTTCAGTTACTTTTAATTAAAATCTAAGAGGTTCCTCAGAGTCATATCCTAGATGGTGAAGGCTCTAGTAGTTTAAACATGGAACTGACATTCCCTTTGCCAGCAGGTTTAAGTATAGCATATTTACGTTGAACCATAGCCTCTTGTGACAGCATGCTGTGCTTTACTTGTTATCTCATTTAGGACTCATAACTCAGTTGTATAAGCTTTATTGCCCCAGTTTACTTGCATATGTTTAAGTCGAACCATAGCCTCTTGTGGTGACACCATGCTCTTTGATGGGAAACGTGATTTTTGCCCTCAGAGAGAATAATCAATTTATGGGTGTGAGACAGATGCTACAATGAGAGTGACATAAGCCAATGTAAGTGTAGGAATTCGGAGTGAAGAAAGAATTCCTTGGATATTCCAAGGGTAAGATTATTCTAAATATAAGTTTAAACATAAGCAATGTATAGGGTACATTTACTTTTGTTTGCAGCCTTGTCTCCTTGTGTTGACAAGATGGCTATCACAGCTCTATCATTACACATTCTTTTCAAATGCAAGATACACAGTTTTACCTCCTGGGTCTCTCTCTATTTGAGAGAAAAGAAACCCTCCCCAGAAGGTCCCCCAGCAGACTGTCTATGTCAGTGTTCTGGAGTTGCTTTGCATGCTTCTGATTGAACTTGCTGGCAAAGGGAATGTCACTTCCATGTTTAAACTGCTAGAGCCTTCACCATCTACGATTTGACTTTGAGAAACCTCTTAGACTTTAATTTAAAGCAATTGAAAAGCATGGCCAATAAGAGAAGATAAGATGTTTGTTTTGTTAGAAATTTAACTTAAGATCGGAATGTGTTAATACATGTTTACTCTTAAAAACAATGGATAGATAATATATAATTTTAGAGTGAGAAAAATTTATTATACAGACCATACAGTCTCTGTCACAACTACTTAACTCTACCATTGTAGGGCAAAAGTAGCCATAAATGGTACAACACATAATCAAATGGGCCTAACTGTGTTCCAGTGAAGCCTTATCTATAGAAACTCTGGTGAACCATAGGTAATCCCTGGTTTAAGCTCTTGCTACTCACAGTGTGGTTGGTGGACCAGAAACTATCAGCATCAGCCAGGCTTGTTAGAAATGGAAAATCTCTGACCCCAACCCAGACCTACTGTGTCAGAATCTGATTCTATTAGGACCTCGGGTGATTTTCAGAGCTTACTGCATTAGAGTATTGAATTCGTATCCATGAGTGTTCTGAGAATTCCTCCTGATGGAGCTGTGGAGAGGAATGCTCTTTGAGGGTTAGACTGTGGTTTGGTGGTCTCCACACCCCTTCCAATACTCTTCTGATGTGGAGAGACTGGAAAGCTAAAAAGCACTTTTCCTAGACTCATGTAAGGAATGCAGCTAAGTCTCCTTGATGATACTTAGATATCCCCAGTACAAAGCACTTATACAAGATTGCTTTAGTCACAAGGAGGGCATGTTCTGAGAGCAGCAGGCCCATCTATTTTGGTGGCACACGTTTAGACAAAGGAGTTACAGCTTTGGAATTGGCAGTTACAGTGTCAACTTCCTGATTTGGCTGGTGGATTTTATTTGGCAGCTTCCTGATCCATCCCAGAGGCAGCAACTCCCTTGGCAGTCCATTCTGCAATGTGGTTTTGAGAATTGTTCTTTGAACCTTGGCCTGTGTTTCTTGAGTTCTTCTAGTGATTCTGTAAACTGTTTATATCCCTTAATAAATCACTCTCTTAAACTAATCAGGTTGGATTCTGTTGTCTGCAATTAAGAATCTTGACCCATCCAGATTCCCTATGAATGATAACAGTTGCTTTAGTTGTATTTGACATTCTTCTCTGCTTGGCTGGGCTAACCCATCAAGGAATTGAGATGTCTTTGCAAAGCATCCCCCTCTAGGGAAGAGTGTCCAGTGGCCCGTGAGAGAGCTGTCTCATCTACAGTGTGTCAGTAGTTTAATCAGGCAGACCTGTTTCTGTGCGAAAGTGAAGCTGTGGCAGAATCCAGTTCAGAATATATACCTTCCTCATAGCTGTTTACTGATTTAATGTTATCTGTCCATTCAACAAATACTGAGTGCCCATCTATCTTGCACAAAACACTGGGCCACAAGTTGAGGATACAGAAATTTGGGTTTTGCCATGATCACATGAGCTTAACATCTCACTGAGAATACAGAGTTAATAGGAAACTATAATTTGAAAATTAAACTTTGAGGGAACAGTTCGTACAGCGTGCCGGGGGACTTGTTGGCAGAGTAACCAGCCAACTCTGGCATGAAGATTGGCTCCTAGGAGAATGTCTGAATGGTTATAGACCTGCTCATTTAAGATTTTCTCATTTTGGAGGGACTTTGGGGATGCAGTAGGTAGTGTAATGTTGGTCTTATATATGATATCCCCACATAAGGGAGATTAGATAGAGGAGGAATGAAGTAGCTGGTGATCTTTTCTTTACTCTGAAGCAGAATTGGGTTCTCACTTTACTGTTGGACCTGTGTTAATGGGGAATTAGAAGGATGTAGACATGTCCTGAAAGGCAGGCAGGATTCTGTACTTTGCACCCCTAGGCCTGAGAGCACCAGAATCTTTGCCTGGCTCTTTCTGTAGGAACTCAAAGTTTGACTGTTCAAATAAGTGTGGTAGGGCCAGTTGGTGGACCTAAATTGAGTAATTCTGATTTAAATCCAGTTGGCTTCTGTAGCTTCTAAGGTGCTTAAGGCAAAAATGGTGTTTGAGGGTGACCATGCAGTTGTGGATTCAGATAGATTGTTACAAGACCTGAAATTGAATGATGATTCTAGAGTAGAGAGAGAGGAAGAAGTTCAAAGACCTTGTGCAAAGACTTGATACTTGGCTTTGGGAGTTGTGGTTGGAATATCTCTGGCAGTTCTACTTTTGTAGAGCACACTTGGATTTGGTGTCTGTTTCAGGAAAGCTGACCTTATTTGTAGTCACTGTTGCTGTTCTGTTTTTGAGTGTTACAGTTGAGCTGTTCCTGGGTTGTACAAGTGCAGCTAAGATGGAGAAAACCAAATGTTTACAACAGGAAATGCATTGAGGGAGTAGGAAGGATATAGGGTACTGTGCTTACCTTTTGTTTCCTGGAAATTGCACAGTATCCTTCTATAGGTAAAAGGGAGAATAGCATGAAATAGGAATAAAGTGCTCATGAAGCAAGGAAATGAAAGATGCAGTACAGATAATTAAACTATACTCCTCATGCTTAGTATCTTACCTGGTAGCTCCTTTCTTGAAGGAA
The DNA here is from genome assembly GCA_004027715.1 of Plecturocebus donacophilus. Lineage (NCBI taxonomy): Eukaryota > Metazoa > Chordata > Mammalia > Primates > Pitheciidae > Plecturocebus > Plecturocebus donacophilus. The sequence goes on from PVKP010029467.1 coordinate 8,596, forward strand.
TCCTGATCTTGAAACTTTATTCTGTCAATAATACTGCAATAAAGTATGGGATATGGTGATAGGATTCTTTGACTGCAGGCAAGCTCTGCCTGACATTCTCAGCCTTAAAGAATCCTTCCTGACTTTGAGCAACTTCTTTTTCTGCAGTCAGAGGAGAATCATATCATCATATCCCATATCTTATTCCAGCATTATTGAGAGGATAAAGAAATGTTTGTGAGCTGCTTTGAACATTAGAGTAAGTATCCAAATAAATAAAATGTACAAACAATAAAAATAAGAGAACATGTCATTACAAAAACAGAAACAGTTCAATGGATTCCATCAAAACAGAATGAAAGAAGTGGTTTTTCCAGTTTTGTCAACAGAGAATTAGACTTGAAATCAGAGACTTGAAATGTTGATAGATATTTTTATTGTCCTTGAAGGGAAGCTTTTGTAAAGCGCTATTTAGAGGTTTGTTTAGTTTTCAAGATGTTTATGCTTTCAGATCTGATTTTTTATTTGTAAATTTAGGAGACTTTAATAGCCACTTTTTGAAGGGTTTTGTGAATAATACCTCTACACCAATTAATTGAAAACCTTCAGTTGTTTCAAATTTCAGTTATAAATTTAGTATGTTTGGTTTTTAAAGAACTTCAGTTGTCCTACTTAAAAAAAAAGCCTTATAAAGCTCTTCAGTGAAAATTCTTATGGAAAACTACTACAAGAAAACACAGAGGGAAGCACTTTAGAACATTGGTCTGGACAAAGATTTTATAGGTAAAACCTCACAAGCACAGATAACAAAAGCAAATACAGACAGATGGGATTGTATCAAACTAAAAACCTTCTTAGCAAAGGAAACAACAGTGAAGAGACAGTCTACAGAATGGGAGGAGATATATGCAAACTATTCATTCAACAAGGGATTACTATTCAGTATATATAAAGAACTCAACTGCAAAAAAAGAATCCAGTATTAAAATGGGCAAATGATGTGAATAGACATTTATCAAAAGAAGAAAAATGGCCAAAAAATACATTGAACAGGGCAGGGATTAGGGGCAGCAACATCCCGCCCCCCACCCCAAACTCCTCTACCCTACTTAAAAATGTGTATATAACCTTTTTTTTTTTTTTTTTTTTGAGATGGAGTCTCACTCTGTCATCCAGGCTGGAGTGCTTGGCTCATTGCAACCTCCGCATCTGGAGTTCAAGCTACCCGCCTCCTGAGTAGCTGTGATTACAGGTGAGCACCACTGTGCCCAGCTATTTTTTGTATTTTTAATGGAGATGGGGTTTCACCATGTTGGCCAGGCTGGTCTCGAACTCCTGACCTCAGGTGATCCGCCCACTGTGGCCTCCCAAAGTGCTGGGATTACAGGCGTGAGCCACCGCATCTGGCCTAACAATTGTGTATTTTCAAATAGCTACAAGTAATGATTTTGAATGTTCCCAAGACAAAGAAATATTTGAGATGATGGATATGCTAATTACCTTGATTTATCGTTATTTGTTTTGAGACAGTCTTGCTCTGTCACCCAGTCTGGAGTGCAATGACACAGTTATGGTTCACTGCAGCCTCTGTCTCCTAGTCTCAGATGATCCTTCCATCTTAGCCTCCTGAGTAGCTGGGACTCCAGGTATGTGCCACCATGCCCTGCTAATTTTTATATTTTTATAGAGGCAGGATTTCACCATGTTGCTGAGGCTGGTCTCAAACTCCTGGGCTCAAGCCGTCTGCTTACCTTGGCCTCCCAAAGTGCTGGGATTACAGCCACATTATGCCTGTCCAGATTTATCATTATGTATTGTATACATGTAGCAAAATGTGATTGTACTCCATAAATACGTACAATTATTGTGTGTCAATTAAAATTAATAATAAAAACATTTACAGCCCGGCCTGGTGGTGTGGACCTGTATTCCCAGCTACTGGGGAGGCTGAGGCAAGAGAATCACTTGAGCCCAGGAGTTCAAGACCAGCCAGAGCAACATAGCAAAACCCCATCTTAAAAAACAAAAAGAAAAACAAAGCACAGCATTTTCAAAGAAATATAAAATTTTATAAAACACAGGAAAACACCTTTTTCTTAACGAACTCCTGTAAATCTCGTACATTACACTTAGAAATAAGATGTTTTAGAGTCTTTAAATATTCCCATGTTGTATATAAGCTTATTAAGATTTTTAACTTAAAATCATGAGTCAGAAATAAATTATTCAACTATATTTTTAAAATTTGAAGCCAAAGGCCGCCAGCCTAATAGGTGACATTCTTCTAAGCATTACAAAATCTTAGATTATGTCTAGTTTCCTTAATACAAAAATATTTATGTGGTAATAAACATTATAATATTTCAGATTAAAATATTATAAATTATAAAATACTTATTATTTTAATTCCCTTAAACATTTTTATATTTAATTCTAAGTATTTCTAGAATTGAAAGATGCTTACCTGCTAAAGAAACTGGGCTTTCCTGTTAAATGAGACCACACCTTTTAGGTGACCTGACAGGATACACTGACACTGTTCACTTTTGCTTCATCACGACTCCATAACTTCATATGGCTGGGGGTCATGGAGTTCACACACCATGAATCAACATAGCTAATTTATTGCATCAACATGAAGGTCACTTTGCTCATGAAATCTTTGTGATTCCTCCTAGTAGGTTCACTGATGTTGTATGTTTCCATTGCAGTCTGTACTTCTAGCACTGTGGTGTGTGTTCATGCTTTATTGTTGTTGCTTATTTAATTATCTGTCTTTTGTGCTAGACTTTATACTCTGTATAATCAAGTACCATCCTTTCTTTCTTTTTAGAGACATATTCTTGCTCTGTTACCCAAGCTGTAGTGCAGTGATGTGATCATAGCTCACTGTAACCTCAAACTCCTGAGCTCAAGCAATCTTCCTGCCTCAGCCCCCTGAGTAGCTGGGACTACAGGTGCATGCCACCATGCCTGGCTAATTTATTGTTATTATTTATTAGAGACAGGGTCTTGCTATGTTGCTGTAGCTTCCAGCCCCTCCTGCCTCAGCTCCCAAAGTGCTGGGACTGCAGGTGTGAGCCATCATACCTGGTCCCCATTTTTTCTTTCTTTTTTCTTGTTTTGAGATGGAGCGTCACTCTTGTCGCCCCTGCTGGAGTGCAATGGCAGGATCTTGTCTCACTGCAACCTTTGCCTCCTGGGTTCAAGTGATTCTCCTGCCTCAGCCTCCCAAGTAGCTGGGATTATAGGCATACACTACCACGCCCGGCTAATTTTGGATTTTTAGTAGAGACAGAGTTTCACCATGTTGGTCAGTCTGGTCTCAAACTCCTGACCTCAGGTGATCCACGTGCCTCAACCTCCCAAAGTGCTGAGATTACAGGCATGCGCCACCGCGCCCAGCCCCATTTTTTCTTGCTCATTGTTGAATCTCCAGTGCTCAACACATATCTCACATGCTTAATAGAATGCTGCAATTATTGACTTAACTATTAAAACAGCTATAGAAATGCAGCTGCAGCAGGCCCTTTTAGGTTGTCAGAAATAGACATACAAACTGCACAGGCAGGCATCACTCGTGGCAGGTGGAACAACAGTGGGAATGCAGAGTTGTTCTAGGAGCCTGGTCACACGCCAATGGCTTAGCCCCTGTCTTCCACTGAGGACCTGCCTGTCTCATCTCTTCTCAGCCTCCTAGCTTACTGCTTTTGTTTTGTGTTTTTCCTCTCTTATGCAAAAGTTAACCTGTCTGTTGATTCTGTCTCATATTCATCCTTCCCAAGAGAGGACCTGATCGATTTTGCCTAGTGACAACTTCACATAATATGCCCCTTTGGGCAGAGCTGCCAGGCCACATCATCAACTTCTGGCCATTTTGAAAATGTCTACCTTACCTTTTCATCAGCTGCTGATTTTTAATTCTCTTAGCTGTGCTCAGAGTGGTAAAGTCACATGCTATAAAAGCATGACAACCTATGGTTAAGTACCATCTGCAGCAGATTTTTCAAGGGTCCTGTGTATGTAGTAGGATTATCTACATTTTACAGGAGAGAAAAGGCTGAGGTTGAGTGATTTGCCCCAACAAGATGTGTTCAGCCTAGTGTGCTCAAGGTAAGATTTGAGTCCGGGATGTCTTTCATCACTGACACTCCTAATGAATGCTATGATTGTTGAAAGATGTCCACCAAAATGTTTGCAGTGGTTATCTTTGTGTTAGTTCATAGGTTATCAAGTTCTCTGCATTGAGCATATGTTTCTTTTGTTACTAGAAAAAGTGTCTATATAAACATGAAAGGATTGAGATTATTGAGTAGTTTATCATGGCATTGTCAGTCCTAGGTCTCATTAAACTCCACCTGTTCTAAAGCTTTGTGCAGCCTAGCTTAAAATTTTTAGCATATTGGCTGAATTTCAGAAACAGATAGGTTTGACCCATTAGCAACCACATTTAAGGGGAAGGCTAAAATATTCCCTTTTGCAAATTAGCCTCCATTTTTTTAGCCACTTGTGGTTAAAATCCTATTAGAGTGACCCCTTACAGGGTTAGGGGAACAGACTTGCTCCCATGGCCTGCCATGGGCTTTAGTAACAGTGCCTCTTTAGACCAGGGCAGCAAAGGCTGTGTGAGCCAGCCATGTGATAGCCTCTCTGTAGTAAAGAAGAAAAGCACCTCTTTTGTATGACCTCAGAGCTATTCTTTTTTGCTAATTCAGTGAGAAAGGTAAAACTCTTGACTGATGGGAAAAAGAGAAGCGGGGTCTGAAACTGTTCTGTCTTCTGTTTATCTTACATTCCCATTTCCTTTACCTGTTCTCACCTCAGCCATCCCAAAAGTATTATCACAAAAATAAAGAATATCTGCCAGGAGGAAGAGGAGGGGTTGCTCTTGCTGTCTTAGGGGCTACCTCAGAGGTAGAAGTGAAGGAGGTAAAATAGGAAGCAGGAGAGGCAGGCACACTCAGTGTACTGGTGTAACTTTTACTGGAAAAAAAAGAGGTGAAAATTATATGCCTAAAGGATAGCCATTCCTTGGTATCTATTCGTTGGTATTGGTTTCAGGACCCCTGGTGGATATCAAAATCTTTAGATGCTTAGGTCCCTTATATAAAGTGACAAAGTATTTGCATATAACCTATGCATATCCTCTCATATACATGAGATCATCTGTAGGTTACTTATCATACCTCATGCAATGTAAATGGTATGTAAATACAGTTGACCCTTAAACAACAAGGGGATTTTTTTTCCAGTAAAAGTTACACCATTACACTGAGTGTGCTTGCCTCTCCTGCTTCCTTTTTTACCTCCTTCACCTCTGCCTCTGAGGTGGCCCCTGAGACAGCAATCCCACCTCTTCCTCCTCTTCCTTAGCCTACTCAACATGAGGATGACAAAGATAAAAACCTTTACCAGGCTCCACTTCCACTTAATGAATAGTAAACATATTTTCTCTTCCTTATGGTTTTCTTAATAATATTTCCTTTTTCCACCTTTATTATTATAAGAATATAGTAAATAATATATACAACATGCAAAATATATGTTAATCAACTGTTGTTGGTAAGGCTTCTGGTCAATACTAGACTATTAGTAGTTAAGTTTTTGGGGAGTCAAAAGTTATATATTTACTGGACATAGTGGCTTACACCTGTAGTTGCTGCACTTTTGGGAGGCTGGGGCAGGAGGATTGCTAGAGGCCAGGCGTTTGAGAACAGCCTGGGCAACATAGTGAGATCCTGTCTCTACAAAAAAAGAAAAATTAGTTGGGCATGTTGACACACACCTATAGTCCCAGCTATTTGGGAGGCTTTGGAGGGAGGATTGCTTGAGCCCAGCATCAAGGCTGCAGTGATCCCAGTGAGCCATGATTGCCCGAGTGCATTCCAGCCTGGGTGACAGATCAAGACCCTGTTTGTCTGTTAACAACAACAAAAAAAGTATACACATTTGTTTGCGTAGGAGTTGGCACCCTCCCCCTGCATTGTTCAAAGATCAACTGTAGTTATACTGTATTATTTAGGAAATAGAAGGGAACAAAGTCAGTGTTCAGTACAGATACAATTTTTTTTAAAATTGTCAATCTGCAGTTGGTTGAATTCACTGATGTGTAGTGCGCAAATACAGAGGGCCAACTGTATTTGTAGCCAGCCTGATAGTTAGCTTGTGACATAGCCGTTGCTTTTTTAAAAAGTATGCTTAGTTCCCTGTGACTTCCTCACTTACATCCTAGTAGTACTTCTCTGCTACTCCTCTGGCTTATACCACCTACTGCTTTGCCATTTAATCAACCCATCTTCAGGTTGGTGATGTCTGCTTAGATTTCCCTGTATCTTTGCTGCCCTCCCTCAAGTCTTTGTACAAGTTGTGTATGTACAGTGTCATACATAAAATAAAAATTGCACAGCATGTTTGACTTAATTAACCTGCATTAAGGAAAGTTTGTAAAAGAAAAAAAGAAAAATCCAGCAGGTCATGGACAACTTAAAAAGTTTGAAAGTCTAAATGCCTTAATGTAGAATAATTGAGATTACCCTTCTAATGGCACCTCAGGAGTTCAGAGCTGCTCGATTGTCTCTAGCCTTGTTAATCTATCTTTGGCAGTCTATCAAGAAGTAGGCCAGGCATAGTGCTCACGCCTATAATCCCACCACTTTAGGAGGCTGAGGTGGGTGGATCACTTGAGGTTGGGAGTTTGAGGCCAGTGTAGCCAATATGGTGAAAACCTGTCTCTAATAAAAATACAAAAAATTAGCTGGGTGTGGTGATGCATGCCTGTAGTCCCAGCTACTTGGGAGGCTGAGGCAGGAGAATCACTTGAACCTGGGAATCAGAGGTTGCAGTGAGCCGAGATCACCCCATTGCACCCCAGCCTGGCTGTCACAGCGAGACTCCATCTCAAAAAAAAAAAAAAAAAAAGCAAAAGAAGTTGTTTTAACTCATCTTGATCTCATTTGTATTTTATTTTTCTTTCTTTCTTCCTTTTTTTTGGAGACAGTCTTGCTCTGTTGCTTAGGCTGGAATGCAGTGGCGTGACCTCAGCTCACTGCCACCCCCACCTCCCCAGCTCAAGCAATCCTCCCACCTTGGCCTCCTGAGTAGCTGGGACTGCAAGTAAGCACCACCACACCTGGCTAATTTTTGTATTTTTTGTAGAGACGGGGTTCCACCATGGTGCGCAGGCTGGTCTCAAACTCCTTAGTTCAAGCAATCTGCCTGCCTTGGCCTCCAGCACCATTTGTATTTTCTAATAAGAACATGGAAAATGCCATAGTGAACTTTATTTCAAAAATATATATCTTCTTATCCTAATTCCTGTACCATGGATTCCCTGTCCCTGCAAAAGAATGGTTGCACGCGTGCGTAGGCGGGCGCACACACACTCACACACACCCCCAATAGCAACCGGAAGACTCCATATGGTATCTCAGAACAGTCTCTAACAGGAAAGCAGAATTTCATGTTTTATGTTATACAAGAGTAGAACATTTAAAAAGTCTATGACTAATTGAGAATAATTTAAGATATTCTTTGTCACCCCTTTTTTAGTTCATAAATGTTTGGCTCTGTTTGGAGTGGGGGAAAAAGTGAAGGCACAGTATGACTGTGTTATATTTTCATCTGTACCTTTTACCCGGCCTGTGAGCAGTTATGAATAGACAGTGGAGGGTAGGCTGTCATAGGATTTATCAGAGAAATAACATGCATTTTTAAAATCCAGAACTTTACATACATATATCACAAAATATATATCATTTAGTAGCAAAACTTTGTGGACAATATATTAAGGATACTTTTGATCATTTCAACATAAGTAAAGCAGTTTGGGGAATTTTGGGGAAGTAATATTGTAGTTCAGGGATCTCCAGCTCATAAACTTGTCAGGAAGGGGACAGGCAGTTGACAGTGAGTACACCTCTGACAAGGTGGTTACAGCTTTAGTCACAGCTACTTGGAAGGCTGATGAGGGAGGATTGCTTGAGCCCAGTATCAAGGCTGCAGTGGCCATGGTTGCACCAGTGCATTCCAGCCTGGGTTACAGATCAAGACCCTATCTGTTAATAAAAAGTATACACAGGTGTTCCAAATAGGATATACAATCTTCTTTGTACTTTCCGTCTTTTCATTCTACTAGGAACATGTATTATTTTTATAATCATAAAAGGTAAGCTATAGTGGGCACTAGCTTAGTCAAGTGATCAAACTTGGTTACACTAATACACTAATGGCAGTTAAGTCCCAGTATATATACATATATCAAAATATGTTGTACACCATAATGTATACGATTTTTTCTTTCTTTGATATGGAGTCTCACTCTGTTGCCCAGGCTGGAGCATAATGGCCTGATCTCGGCTCACTGCAACCTCTGCCTCCTGTGTTCAAGCGATTCTTCTGCCTCAGCCTTTTAAGTAGCTGGGACTACAGGTGCATGCCACCACACCCAGCTGACTTTCTGTATTTTTAGTAGAGACGGGGTTTTACTGTGTTAGCCAAGATGGTCTCGATCTTCTAACCTCGTGATCCGCCTGCCTCCGCCTCCCAAAGTGCTGGGATTCTAGGCATGAGCCACCGTGCCCGGCCTTTAATTGTTATTTGTCAGTTAGACCTAAATAAAGCTGAGGATCAGGGGAAGACCCAGTGTGATCAGATCCTCTGATGTTTCAAGAGAAGCTTGAAAGCTGGATTCTTGTCCAGGTGCAGTGGCTCACACCTGTAACCCCAGCACTTTGGGAGGCCAAGGTGGGCAGATCACCTGAGGTCAGGAGTTTGAGACCAGCCTGGCCAACATGGTGAAACCCTGTCTCTACTAAAAATAACGAAAATTAGCTGGGCATGGTGCTGAGTGCCTGTAATCCCAGCTACTCGGGAGACTGAGGCAGGAGAATTGCTTGAACCCAGGAGGCAGAGGTTGTAGTGAGCTGAGATCACACCACTGCACTCCAGCCTGGGTGACAGAGCAAGACTCTGTTTCAAAAAAAAAAAAAGAAAAGAAAAGAAAGCTGGATTCTCATGTAAGGTCTTCTGATCTTTCAATGTGGGCAACTAATTTTAAGAAATGGCTTTTTTAAATGTCAAAGTAATAGCTGCATACGAATTAAAAAGACAGCAACAATAGTAGTACTGAAAGGTTCATAGTGAAAAACAACCGAAGTATGTGTTAATTGAATGAGCTGTGTTCCAGATTTTAACTATTTTAAACTGTAAATTGATAAACTCTAACCTCTTAGAAGATAATTTTTGCTTTTTAGTCTCCTAAAGCAAATAAAAATTTTAACCTTGGGAATATTTTACTGTTAAATAAAAATGTTAAAATTAGAGAGTATATCTAGATGTAAATTGCTATAAATCAGGAGAGACAATGAGTTAGCCCTATTTGTTTAAAAACAGGCTTTATTTAGATGGCATTCTCTGAATTTCCATTATTTAATTTTTAAAGAATTTTAAATCACACAAATATGAATTTCTCATAACAGTGTACATGTATGGCCTATGGCTTTATCTTTAAAATCAGTACTAAAATAGGCAAATAATTTTTCTAATGTTTAACAGTTGTCAAAATAAAAAGTTGGGGAGAAAATAAGCGTAAATACTTATTATATACCAGCTGTATTCAAGATCCTGAGCTGGAAGCTACAAATGACAGTGATGTGATAGATGTTACTTTCCCTAAGACAAATTGCGTGTTTGTCAGCACTGCCATGTCTGTCAGCACTACCCTGCTTTTATTTTTACTTGGTAAGAAGACAGATACTTTTAGCTCCTTTGGTCACAGCACTATAATATATAATAATCATCATGTCTTAGTATATTATATGTGAGCATTTTATTCTGATAATTTATTCTTTTAAAGGATTTAGTGGGAAATGTGGCTCCGTAATAAAAATTTCAGGAAAGCATTTGTTCACCTAACATGGACACATATTTTTGTGTGAGGAAGTTGTTTTGTTTTGTTTTGTTTTGAGACAGAGTCTCACACTGTCACCCAGGCTGGAGTGCAGTGGTGCACTCTCAGCTCACCGTAGCCTCCGCCTCCCAGGTTCAAGCGATTCTCTTGCTTCAGCCTCCCTAGTAGCTGGGATCACAGACACGTTGTACCACGCCCAGCTAATTTTTGTATTTTTAGTAGAGACGGGGTTTCACCCTGTTGGTCAGGCTGGTCATGAACTCCTGACCTCGTGATCGGCCCATGTCAGCCTCTCTAAGTGCTGGGATTACAGGCTTGAGCCACTGCGCCTGGCTGTGAGGAAGTATTTTTATTCTGCCCTCCTAGGAAAACTTATACAAAGAAATATAGCAAAAGAAGTTAAAAGCTTATCCTTAGAATTTTGGCTAGATGCAGTGGCTCACGCCTGTAATCCCAACACTTTGAGAAGTCAAGGTGGGAGGATCGCTTGAGCCCAGGAGTTCGAGACCAGCCTAGGCAACAAAGGGAGACCTTGTCTGTACAAAAAAATTTTTTTAATGGGCTGGACATGGTGGCATGCACCTATAATTCCAGCTACTCAGGAAGCTGAGGAGGGAGGATCCCTTAAGCCCAGGAGTTTGAGGCTGCAGCAAGCTGTGGGCAACAGATCAAGACCCTGTCTCTTTAAAAAAGAAAGACAAAATAATTGACTATATAAAATGATCAAGAAAGCATATCATACTTTAATGTAGAAGGTAGTATGAGGCAGTTTTACATTAGAGGACAGAATGAATCCCATAGATCTCTGGTGTTACCTTTCAGGCTCGTAAGTAAATCGGTATTGAATCTCCTGTTTCTGGCAGCTGAGAACTTAGAAAGGGCCTTCCCTCTCAGTTACAGTTCGGGGACGAAAGCAAACCTTGGCATAGACATAGACTCCAGTGAAGGGCCTGGCTGAGGTGCAATTGTGTTGATTCCTGTGCTCAGCTTTTGCTCTGTGCTCATGTGGCCGAGTGTAATTCAACACTGGCCCCAGAGCCACGTTCCTAATAGAACTGCCTCTCTCTCTTTTCAGAGAAGCGTCTCTGCTCCAAGACTGTTACAAAATGGTAAATGGCTGCCCCTGGGTTATTTCCATGATTACTTCTAGAGTCATCATTAAGATGATTGACTTTTTAGGGACTCTTGTCATTTTGGGTTTTGCAGAAATTCATAGTAGATACTATTGACTATATGAAAAGTGGTATTCTTAATGTTATTATATATTTGTGTTAGTAACCATTTTAGTTTTAAATATATAGGTGCTGTTGAGTAAGAATATCCATTAGAGTGGTTTGTAAAGTTTTAACCCAAAAAATGGAGACATGCTGGATGCAGTGGCTTCTGCCTGTAATCCCAATACTTTAGGAGGCCAAGGCAGGAGGCTCACTTGAGGCCAGGAATTCAAGATTACAGTGAGCTGTGGTCATGCCACTGTACTCTGTCCTGGGCAACCAAGTGAGACCATATCTCAAAAACAACACAACAGTAACAAAAAACTGTATAATCTAAACAAGGCTTTTATTCTGAAGGTTTTTTGTTTTGTTTTTGAAATGTAGTCTGGCTCTGTGACCCAGGCTGGCGTGCAATGGTGTGATCTCGGCTCACTGCAACCTCTGCCTCCTGGGTTCAAGCCATTCTCTTGCCTCAGCCTCCTGAATAGTTGGGATTACAGGCGCCACCATGCCAGGCTAATTTTATATTTTCAGTAGAGATGAGGTTTCCCGTGTTGACCAGGCTGGTGTTGAACTGCTGACTTCAGGTGATCCCCACATCTCAGCCTCCCAAAGTACTGGGATTACAGGCGTGAGCCGGCATGCCCAGCCCATTCTGAAGTCTTTTAAGTGCTCCTTGTTAGCACTTAGTGATACTATTAATGTATTAGTGTAGCCAAGTGTGATCACTTGATTAAGCTAGTGCCCACTATACCTTGCCATTTTTTCTGATTATAAAAATAATACATGTTCCTAGTAGAATAAAAAGAAAGTGCAAAGAAGATTATATATTGCCCTAAATACATGGCTAATTATTTTTCCCAACTTTTCAATCATGAAAATTTTCAAGCATACAAGAAAAATTCAAAAATAGTAAGATAAACACTATACCTTCTTCTAGATATATCTTTTGACCTTTTGCATATTTGCTTTTTCTTTCTATATTTTTACTTTTTTTGACTGTTCCATTTGAATGTAAAGTTGTAGATAGTGTGACACATCACTCCAGAATTCTATTCTTTAGCATATATCTCTTTCTTTTTTTTTTTTTTCTTTTTTTGTGACAGGATCTCCCTGTGTCACCCAGGCTGGAGTGCAGTGGCACAATGTCTGCTTACTGTCACCTCCACCTCCCGGGCTCAAGCAGTACTCCCACCTTAACCTCCTGAGTAGCTGGGACTATAGGCATGAGCCACCACAGCCGGCTACTTTTTGTATTTTTTGTAGAGATGGAGTTTCACCATGTTGTCCAGGCTGGTCTTGAAATCCTGGGTTCAAGAGATCCACATGCCTTGGCCTCCCAGAGTGCTGGGATTATGGTCCACTGTGCCCAGCCCTTGTTTCTTTGTGCTTGTCCACCCTCCCTCTCTTTCTCTCCTTTTTTTCTTTTTAAAATTTAGATTTAGGGGGTATATGTGCACATGAGTATATTACATGTTGCTCAGGTTTTGGTTTGTAATGACCCTGTCACCCAAGTAGCAAACATAATACCTGATGAGTCATTTTTCAGCCTCCTCTCACCCCACTTTTAGAAGCCCCAGTGTTTATTGTTTCCATCTTCCTGTGTGTGTATGTGTGTGTGTGTGTGTGTGTGTGTGTGTGTGTATGTACCCAGTGTTTAACTCCCACTTACAAGTGAGAACATGCAGTATTTGGTTTTCTGTTTCTGTGTTAATTTGCTTAGGATAATGGCTTTCAGCTATCACCACATTGCTTCAAAGAACATGATTTTGTTCTTTTTTATGGCTACATAGTATTCCACTATGTATATGTATACTTTCTTTGTCCAGTCCACCATTGATGGGCAGCTGGGTTGATTCCATGTCTTTGCTGTTGTGTATAGTAGCATGTATCTTTTTGGAATAAGACCAGTCTCCTACATAACCACATACCATTGTCACACCTAAGAAAATTTATAATAATTCCATAATATTATCCAATATTGACTCCATATTCAGATGTCCCCAGTTACCATGAAATGTTTGTTATATTTGTTTGTTTCCTCACTAGGCCTTAACCTAGGTTCACATATTACTTTTGGTTGTATGTTTCCTCAGGCTGTTTTATCATAAAACTGTATTTCTCTTCTTTCCACATGCCTATCCCCCATGATACTATTTAGGATAGTCCAGGGTAGTTGTCTTATAAAATGCCTCACATCCTGGTTTTGTTTAATTGTTTCTTCCTGGTTTCCTTTAACTTGTTTCCCCATCCTCTGTATATCCAGCAGCTTAGTCTAGAACAATGCCATCCAATAGAACTTTCTGAAGTGAAGGAAAAGTTCCATATCTTCACTGTTCAGTATGGCAGCCACTAGCTGCCTTACATGGCTAGTTAAACTAATTAAGGCTTTCTGGGCACACTGCCTGTGGGATAGTTCTGCTCCACAAGAAGCAGTAAAACAACAACAAAAACAAACTAATTAAAATTAAATAAATGTAAAATTCAGTTTCTTAGTTACACTAGCCACAGTTCAAGTGCTCAGTAGCTGCATGTGTATGATGGTCACCATTTTGAACAGCACAGGTCTAGAGGCTTAATTAGGTTGAGGATAAATATTTTTGGCAAGTTGCTGCATTGGTGTGCTGTGTGCTTCCTGATGCTCATGTCACTTGAGGTTCTGTGGGCCCCTTGGTGAGAGTGTAGTACTGCTCAGTGATTTGCACACCCATGGAATGGATTGGGAAAGATAGTGATGGCTGATCTTCCCTGAGATTTCCCACTTCTAAGCAGAGAGGAAATAGTAAGTGAAAATATATGTATTACACCTCACTGATTATCAGATAAATGCAAATTAAAACAAGCTGGCATCTTGTTCTTATTAGATTAGCCAAGATTTTAAAACTAATTCTATTAATGATGAAGGAGACTGCACATATTATAACTTTTGATGAAGGAGACCGCACATATTATAACTTTAAGGATGTCTGTGCCATCTCGGACCCTATATACCAGTCATTCTAACTACTTTCCATTCCAGGATACCCCACACACCTGACATAATGCACGTGGTTCCCTCCTGCTAGAAACGCTGCCCTGTTCTCTTGTCACCTGGAGATAACTGTTTCGGTTTTCAGCTTAGTCACTACATTTTATCGAAGCTTTCATGACTTTCCACGTTGATATATAAGTGCTTTTTCACCATCTCATTGTAATATAAATTTCAGGTGTGTTTTTCCTATATATTTATATTTGGTGTGGATATTTTACTTATTTATTTATTTAGAGACAGGGTCTTACTTTGTCGAAGCTGGTGTGATCATAACTCACTGCAGCCTCGACCTCCTGAGCTCAGGTGATCCTCCCACCTCAGCCTCCTGAGTAGCTGGGACCACAAGTGCATGCCACCACACCTGGCTAATTTTCTTACATTTTTTGTAGAAATGGGGTTTCACCTTGTTGGCCAGGCTGGTCTTGAACTCCTGGGCTCAAGATGTCCACCCACTTTGGCTTCCCAGAGTGCTGTAGCTCCAAAAGGCTATGAGCCACCGTGCTCAGCCTAGTGTGGACATTTTAAAAGCAAAAAAAGTAGGCCAGGCGCGGTGGCTCATTCCTGTAACACCAGCAGTTTGGGAGGCCTAGGTGGGCGGATCATGAGATCAGGAGTTTGAGACCAGCCTGACCAACATAGTGAAACCCTGTCTCTACTAAAAATACAAAAATTAGCTGGGCGTGGTGGTGGGCGTCTATAATCCCAGCTACTCAGGAGGCTGAGGCAGGAGAATTGCTTGAACCAAGGAGACGGAGGTTGCAGTGAGCCCAGATAGCGCCACTGCACTCCAGCCCAGGCGACCGCTCTGTCTCAAAAAAAAAAAAAAAAAAAAAAAAAAAAAGCAGAAGAGTAAAAAGAACAAAATTTAAAATGTTCATACTTGCCACTAGTAACATTTTGATGTATTTCCTTCTGTGTGCATTTTTGCCATTAACAGCCCTCCTTCTTGACTGCAGGCTTTTCAAGAGTATTTTCAAATATTGGATACAGATATATTTTTGTCTCAGGTTCCTGACTCATAACTGTCATAGCCTTTTGGAGCTATAGTCTTTTGTTATAATGTTGGTGCACTTTAGGCCTCAGGAGCAGGCCTCAGAAAACAGAATCTCTGTCTCTTTCTCCTGCCTTCCTTTCACCTGCCCAAGGCAAGACTCTAATCTTTCTCTGCCTTTCTGATTGTGGGTTACAAGATCCTCATTCCAGAGAGAGTCATGGCCCATAATTGGAGGAGGAAATCCAGCACAGAAAGGCCAAGAATCTGAACAAACAGGCCTTGCTAGGTTTTCCTGCTCAGTCGATTAGTATTAGCTCATACCCTTTGTGTTCAATCAATTTCAACATGGTTGTCCAATCATCCCTATCCAATGAAGTCTCCATAAAAGGCTCAAGAGGACAGAGATCAGGGAGCTTCTGGGTAACTGAACACATGGAGGTTCCTGGAGAGCAGCACACCCAAGGAAGGCAGCTTCCCCCAACCTCGCCCTGTGCATCTCTTAATCTATGTGGCTTATTATATATATTCTAATATGCTGGTAAATGTGAGCTTCCCTGAGTTGTGTGAGCTGCTTTAGGAGTTGAACCCAAATAGGGGATCTTGGGAACCCCAACTTGAAACTAGTCAGTCAGAAGTTCCAGAGGCCCGGACTTGTGACTGGTAGGAAGGAAGAAGGGTCTTGTGAGACTGAGCCCTCAATCTGTGGTTTCTGAGACTATCTCCCAATAGATAGCTTCAGAATTGAATTGGATGGCACCCTGCTGGTATCCACTGCAGGACTGATTGCTGCTTGGTATAGGGGAGGAAAACCCCCAAACATTTCGTTACAGAAGGCTTCTGTGTTAATTGATTGGTGTGAGAGCAGAGAAAAAAATATGGTTTGAGTTTTTCCCGCCTCACAGCTATCATTTTCTACCATCCCAGTCACTTTTTTTTTTTTTTACTGTCCCAGCTCTGTTGTCCTAGAGGAGCCCTGTCTCTCCTCTCTTGCCACAGGCCTGGACATATTGGCAAATCTTCTAACTTTCTGTGCATTTTGGTTATATCTCACTCCAGCATTTTCACTTCTGAGTATGTGCTGAGAAGTGCTTATTTATGAACACAAAGAAGCATGTAGAGGCTGGGCATGGTGTTTCACACCTATGATCCTAGCACTTTGGGAGGCCAAGGTGGGAGGATCATTTGATCACAGGAGTTTGAGACCAGCCTAGGCAACAATAGTAAGACTCTATCTCCATTTTAAAAAAAAGTTTTTGTTAAGAAGCATGTACAAGAGGTTCATCACAACTTTATTGGTAATAGCAAAAAATTAGAAACAATCTAAGTGTCCACTGATAGGAGAATGATTGTGTCAATTATGGCATATTCATGTTTTGTATTACCATCCAGTAGTTTAAAAATAATGCAGGAAATCTGTATATCCCAACATAGAGCAACCTCTAAGACATAGTTAAATGTTTGTTGAAGATAAGTTTAGTTGGCAAGCATGATCCCATCTGGGTAAAATAAAATGTACAAAAACATATTTGTATATGTTCATACATGTGTAAATAAAATACATAGAGTGAAATCTGGCAGGGAAAACATTAAACTGATTAGAGTGATTACCTCTGGGGAAGGAATTGGAACTGAAAGGAAGCTGTGGAAACTTTTGCTTTATCTATGGTTTTAAAAAAATTTCACAACCCCATCACCTTTTCCAGAGTCTGGGCAGAAATATGAAGCAGTTGGGCAATTGTAAAAGTTAGTATTTAAAGTGCTTAAGAATACAGTCACCTCTTCCTCCAAGAATTCTAAAGGGATATATTTGAGCTTAGAAAAGTTAAAATTAGAATTGCTGAAATTCTGTTCTATATTGTCTTCTCCTTGGGTACAAGGAAATGAAAGCAAAGATGTCTCTGGGGGCAGATGGCAGAGCTTCAGTTAGGTTTTTGCTTTTGGTGCAAGTTTATTTTCAGCTTTTAAACCTGACCTTGCTATTCTTAGAGATTTAATTTTTTTAATTTAAATTAAAATGTTTTGTGAGGATAAGATTAATTGGTAAAGAGATGGTTCACATGGTGATCATTGAGACAGTTGACTATGTTTCCAGAGGACTGGGTTAATCTTTAATGGGGTAAAAGACACTTTGACTAGAGGTAATCCATGAAGAATCATCAGATGTGTTAATCAGCCTGGTAACTAGAGAATATTGCTCTTATATATATTATGTGACCTCTGTTGGTGGTGCTGACTTTTTTGTATTGAAAAGCTATTAGTTACCTGTTGCTACCTAACAAAACTTAAAGTAAGGATAATCATTTGTTATCTCATGCTTTCTGTCAGACATGAATTCAGACAAGGTACAGCCATATACCATGTTATCTGGGGCCTCAGGTGAAAGCATCAGAGGCTGAGAGCAAAATACTGTGGAGGGAGAAAAGCTTGAATACCTTTTTCAAGTAGGCTTCCAGGACTCTGCTGGTTTTTCTCCTGCATCTGAGTTGTTCTTGCTCATTCTTCCCTCTCTCTCTGCCTCTTAACATTGAATGCCTTGGAATTTGGTCCTTTTGTCTTTTCATTCTTTGTCTGCTTCTTATTTATTCCTTGGTGATCTCTTCTAATCTGGAGGTTTTAAACACAGTCAGTAGGTGGTTGGATTAGTGGGTAGGTAGGTAGTTGGGTAGATGGATGAGTAATCTATCTCCAACCACTATTCTCCTTAACCTGCCTACTTGGTATTTTCATTTGAATGATCAATAGCCATCCAAAACTCAGTATGTGTAAAACTGGATTCTACCCAAACCTGCTTTTCCAGAAGTCTTCCTCATCTCATTAAATGGGAGTCCATCTTTTAAGTTACTTAACCCAAAAACCTAGAAGTCATCCTTGATTTTGTTCTTTTCTCATGCCTAATACGTAGTTCATCAGCAAATCCTGTTGGCTCTACCTTCAGAATACATGTGTCTAGAATCCAACCTTCTCACCATCTTTTTTACTATCCACTCACCTCAATTCCTTAGTTACACCCCCTATACCTTTGCCCTCTTCATTCCACTACTTTCAACACAGTAGGCAAAATGATCCTATAAAAACAAACCAACGAACAAAAACAGGTCAGATCTTGTCACTCAAAGGCTTTCTAAGCTGAAGCCCTTAGATTGGGCTATGATTTGGCTCCCCTGGAACCTCAGCTCTCACTCTCCTCTGTTTCTCACTGAGCTCCAGCCATACTGTAGCCTCCTTGCTCCTCTGACACCAGCCCTCTTCCCTCTCAGTGCCTTTGTAATTGCTGTTTCCTCTGCCTAAATCACCATGGTTGGAAATATTGTCTTACATTAAACCTGGAGGAGAGAAACTTCAGCCTGTTGCTTTTTTCAGTGCTTTATGTAGTAAGTGCCTTTTATTGGTGAAGAAATGCCATGGTACTGAGGATGGGAAATTAGGTTTCAAATAACAGATAGATGTGTTTATATTAGAAGTAGCAGGTCCAAGCATTCACATCTATGCCAAATGAAATACTGTTTTTCATCCACCTACCTACCATTCTTGCTCATTCATATCTCTTCCATATGAAGCAGTCCTGTCCTTCGGAAGAGGCAGGAATTTCTAGGAGACTAATGCCACTAAAGTGTCCATTTCATTTGGCTCCATTTTTGTTCTTCTTTACTTACCTTTTGTGATTCAGGGGGAATAAGAGGGCAGTCTGGGATGCCATCTGAATAACCAATTCTGTCAGTTGAGAGACTTGGTAGGGGTTCACATCAGACCCTAAAATAGATATGGTTTTAGTTTCAAAATAAGCCGTAAAAACACTCTCAAAAGAGCCAAGGTTTTAGTCCAGGTGTGGTAACTCACACCTGCAATGCCAGCTCTTTGGGAGACTAAGGTGGGAGGACTGGTTGAGATTAGGAGTTCAAGACCAGCCTGGCCAACAGAGAGAGACCTGTCTCTACAAAACAAAGTGAAAAGAGCCAGGCTTTTGAAGTGGGTTTCTAGAGTGGAAAATAAGGCAGTCAAAGAAGGGAAGAGATTGTTTTTAACCAAGATGACCAGAGCTCCTCTATGACAGGCTTTAGCAGAGATTTATGAGAACAGGAAGAAAGATGATCAGCTATTCATGGCCGTGTGACCGCTAAAGCTGTGGGTGTAAAACTGAATGAGGACATCACTGAGAAAATCCTTAAACTTGAGAAGCCTAAGGTAGTTTGCCTGTCGTATATGGAGACTGTGATGTTAAGTGGAATTTATTTTTATGGGGTCATAGAATCACATTGTTGAAAGGATGTCAAGAGGTTATCTATCTTAAATCTATACTTTTGGTCAAACAGAAACCTATAACTATGCAGGCCATTATTTTTTCTTTTGAATACGTATTTATAAAAGATATGTCTGTACATGATCTAAATGAGTAAAATTTTTTCGAGACAGGGTTGTGCGCTGTCTTAAAATTTAATGAAATAAATTACCTTTAATGCCATCCAATAGTGAGATGCCACTACACACCTATTAGAATGTCTAAAATAGAAAAGATGTCATTTCGCAGATTGAGAATAGGAAAGGTAGGTGCAGTTTATTGCTGCTGTCAAAGAAACTGTTCACCTCTGGTGAGTGAATACAATAGATGTGATATTAAATGTTTCAGAAAGAACAAGACCACCTTTGTAGTGATATTTGGCAAAGTTGAAATTTTTTGTCATTTCAAATTGAAACTGCCAGTTCTGCCTTTAAAATGAGAGCTAGAAAATTGAGGAGCCTTTCAGGTAATAGGAGAACCAGAATCACTTAAGTCTACAAAACCAGTTTTTCTTAAGTGTTTGTTCCCCTTCACTCACTTTTTTTTTTTTTTTTTTTTTAAGGAGAAAAAGAATGAAAGAGAGAAAGAAAGAGGAAGAGAAAGAGGGAGAGAGAATGGGATTCTGGTTTTATTTCCCAGGCTAGAATACAGTCTAAAAATGGGTATTAAAAACCTCTTTTATGCCAATAATTGTGCTTAACAATGGAGACAGGAAGGAATAGGGGATGAAAATAACAAATAAGCAGACAACCAATATTTTATTTAAACCTGTGAAATGGTATGTAATTGCTGGGGAGTGATTTACTTCCAATTATGTGGTCACTTTTAAAATAGGTATAATGTGATACTGAGAAAAATGTATGTTTTGTGGATTTGTGGGAGGAGAGTTCTGTAAATATTTGTTAAGTCTAGTTGTTCCAGGTCTGAGTTCAAGTCCTGGATATCCTTGTTAATTTTCTATCTCGTTCATCTGTGTAATATTG
>PVKP010029468.1:0-28971 GCA_004027715.1 Plecturocebus donacophilus
ATTTTGGATCTCTCTCCGCCCGGTGATGAAGTTTTTCTGTTTCTTAGTTTTCCTTTGGCGGACACCAGTTCCCCTCAGAGCCAGACCTTCCCGGGTTCGCTGCGCCCGCTGTGGAACTCTCAGTCCTCAGCGCTTCCAATTGCTGTTTTCCTTGTGGGGATGGGACCAGCCGAGCCCGTCCCCGTCAGTCCCGCACACTCCGCACCGGGAAGCGCCGCGCTGGGTGCCGGCAAAAGAGCCGCGCCGGCCAAAAGAGTCCCGCGTGGCTTCTCCGCCGGGAATCTCCCGGTCTGTGGGCAACAAAAACTCGTCGGAAAGTGTGGCGTCCACTCGTTCTCTGCGCTTTCACTGGGAGCTACATTCCTGAGCTGTTGCTAGTCGGCCATCTTGGATCTCTCTCCCCTCCTGCCTCCTTTTAAAAAAAAATTTCTGTAGAGATGTGGTCTCACTATGTTGTCCAGGTAACATGATTTTTAAAATAACAGATTTTTACAATAAATATTTGGTTAGGAAAGAGTATTAAACATTACAAATCTGTCAAGAAGTAAATAAAGCCAGAGTTATGAAGTGATCTAACTACAACAGCTTCAAATCTACAGAAAAAAATTTAATAGATCAGCAGCTTACAGAAAGAATATCAAAATTTCTATCAATCAACTACCTGCTCCTGAAGCTCTGCAAGATGCTGAACTTGTTCATCTTTAGAATCATAAGAAGAGTTCCCTTCAGAGAAGGCTTCGTTAGTGTTTTCTCTACCAATTGCTTCTGTGATATCTGTTTTGATGCAACATAAAGGCATACTCACAACAGGTTCATCTGGGATCGTTGCAAAATGTGTTTCAAAAACATCCTATAATGAAAAATCAGTTGTGGTTTTTTCCATTTTTAATTTAATCCAGTAATCATAGCTTTTAATAAAAAGTACATCTCAGTGTCATATTTTGACCAGAATTCTTTTTTGCTTTAAGATATATCAGAAGAAATGTATTAAGACTCATTTTTCTCTGCCTGTCAAACTTAATAACTTTTCTCCATTTTTTTTCAGGCAAGATAGACCTCTCAAGTAATACAGGGGATCTTCTTTTAAAGGTCCTGTAGTTGGTTGATCATTCTGTTACCTCCAAATGGTTCAGCCATTTAGACTGTCTCATCAGTGGGACATGGGCTCTAGTCAACCCTATATATCATATATCCCCTTATCACTAATATTTCCCTGGTTTCCCTTGTATGCAGGGCAGCTTCATTAAAAGATTTGCTACTAAATGATGCAAGAACTCAAACAATAACAACAACAACCCTCTCAGTTTTAAAAGTATAATTCATAAACTGTCTTGCACTATAGGTTGGTGCAAAAGTAATTGTAGTTTTTGCCATTTAATACTTAGAGCTGTGGGTGTTACTCTTAATCTCTTAAGTTATGTTTCTAAAAAAGGTTTAAACTATGTTCGGAGGAAAAACACTTTCAGAGCACAAGTAACAACTCACCTGAAGTATTCTTGCCATTGTCACAACTTCATGATCTGGAGGACTGTACTTGTAGCAATTCATGAACATTAATCTAACATCCGCTGCAAATTCGTATGCATCCTTATATTCTTGGTTATCCATTTTCTCCTAAATTAAAGAAAAACTACAAGATTCACAAATAGTTCAATTTAATAT
The DNA here is from genome assembly GCA_004027715.1 of Plecturocebus donacophilus. Taxonomy (NCBI): domain Eukaryota; kingdom Metazoa; phylum Chordata; class Mammalia; order Primates; family Pitheciidae; genus Plecturocebus; species Plecturocebus donacophilus. The sequence continues at coordinate 1,663 of PVKP010029468.1, forward strand.
TTATTTGAGCACCTATACTGTTTATATTACAAAATAATTTAAATATGGTGGGAAAACAGTTACCCACCATCCAGATTTCACAAATGTTAAAATTTTGCTACATTCGTTTTATATTTTTTAGACTTTGGAAAAAATGCAGTGAATTTTAACAAGTAGAGATAAGGAAGGTGGACATTCCAAGTAAAGAGAACAACTGGAACAAAATCACAAAAGCAGAAAAGCAGAGTGTTTTCACATAATCTTTTTTTTTTTTGAGACAGACTTTCCCTCTGTTGCCCAGCCTGGAGTGCAGTGGCATGATCTCGGCTCACTGCAACCTCTCTGCCTCCCGGGTTCAAGTGATTCTTGTAACTCAGCCTCTGGAGTAGCTGGGACGATAGGTGTGCACCACCATACCCAGGTGGGTTTCTTTTGTTTGTTTTTTGTAGAGATGGGGTTTCACCATGGCTAGGCTGGTCTTGAACTCCTGGCCTGAAGTGATCCACCCGCCTTTGCCTCCCCAAGTGCCAAGATTACAGGCGTGAGCCACTGTGCTTGGCCTAAAACCATGGAAACGTTTAAGTGGAAGAAAACAAAATGATATATTTTTAAACGTTCCCATGACTCACTCCAGGTAGTATGACTCTGGTGATTTTAATTTTCTTCATATTTTTTAAGATTTTAAGATTTCTTTGCATTGATTAATTACTTTTATAATCAAGAAAAAAAAGAAGCTCTTCCAATTAAGGCAACATTTACCTTAATAGTTCCAAGATCCATTGGATTTTTGACAATGTCATAGTAGTTATGGACTCCCAAAGCATTAACGTCAACAGGATTATAAAAGGGCCATGCATATGAAAAATGTTTCTTTGCAAACATTTCTTTAAGAATCTCACTGCAGTGCCTTAATTGTTCAGTTACTTTAACGCTCTTCACATTATAATGTTGCTGAGAATCTGGCAAAACATTCTTCAGAGTATTTTCTTTTATAGGTGGCATTCTCATTGATTTTTTTGTGAATGTTACAGAAAATTCACTACTTGCTTTAACTGCTGAAGTTGTAGAAGTTGTTTTATCTGCTTTCCTCTTCACATCTAAACACACCTTTCCTTTTGTAATCTAAAAAAGAAAATTCAACCATAAAATATGTATTTAAGGTGATATTCAGAGCAATAGTTCCTTATCAGTTAAAAGAAAAAAAGGGAATGATTATCAGCACCAAGTCTTTATATAGATAATTTACACATATTGGTGTCAATCCATGTATTAAACATTGCTAAAGGTTAACTTCCTTTTGTAGGCAAACTAAACAGTTCTAATATTTTCTTCCCACATACTAAAGAATGTCTTATGCAAACCTTAAGATGAATGAGAAGTAAAAATTCAAAGTCATGGTTATACCAAAAAAAGTTTCTGAATACCTGAGATTAGCAAGAACATAGATTTTTAAAAGAAAACTATGTAGGTGAACAACTTCTGACATCAATACTATCAAGATACCCAAACAGTAAATAGTCTACCTAAGAAATACCTAAAATTTGGCTAGCCTCTTAGATCTCTATTCATAAAATGTACAGAGAGGTGGAAACAGTATGACTTCAGATTGCTAGATGCTAAATGAATTAAAAAAAAAAAAAGATTGCCAGATGTTGAAGACTAATTTTCCTATTAACTGAAAAAAAAAAATCCAAAGTTAAAAAGTAACAATTTTAAAACCCCAAAACTTACTTGAGCTACAGTTTGTGAACTAGAGTTGAGTGAAGCTCCTTGTGCCATGTTCAAGGGAGAAACAGATGTCTTAGTAAATATAGAAGGAATTGCTTGCTGCTTAAATATTTTTTCTGTTGCATTGGGCGATGATTTTTCTTTAGCAGAAGAAACAGCTATATTCTGTTGAGTGCCTGGAAAAAGATATGCCACAGTCAAATATATGAATGAGTAAAGTATAAAACATCACTTTCTTAGCATTCTATTTCAATTCATTTAGTTCAGCTTTTTAGCAACATAAACATAGGATACTTATTTCATTTTGAAATCTACACACAAAGGATTAGACAGGTTAGACCAATTTAGATATAATAATGGAGACTTCAAAATTTGTTATTAATGGTAGGTTTATATGTTTTATTAAAAAAGATGCCTGGCTTAAACCAAGACTATTAATAGAGCTGTGTGGTTAGCTTCAGTGAGCTATGAACATGAGCAAAAATTTCAGATACTCTAGAGACCAACCATACAGTACTATGTGAGGTCTTCAGAATGCTCTGCACAAATATTCAAGGATTTCATAACTGTTACATATAGTCCATCACAGAATAAAAAATGTGAATATGATTCTCTTATCAATACATTCTTCAGAAAATTCTGCCAAAGGAACAACTGTCATATTCTTCTGCCCTGTCTGTTCTCATAGAATATTATGACTTAAGACATTTGAATCATATCACTCTGAAATCTGTTATTTCAAAAGTTCAACCTCCCATCAAGGCAACTCCATTCTGGTTCACAACAAAAACCTTGAAGTCATCTTTGATTCCACTGTCTGTCAAACTCCATATCCAACCCACCAGCAAACCTTGTTAGCTCTATCTTCCTACCTAGACTCCAAACACTTCTCACAAGTGGCATTCACTCTGGCCCAAGACATCATCAGTGCACAACTCAATTACTGCAATAAAATCCAGGGAGGTCTTTCTTCTGCTTTGGTACTCTATAGTCTATCCTCAAAACAGCTACCAAAGTGATCTTCTAAAACTCAAATCAGTGACCTTCAATGGCTTGTAATCTCGCTAAGTAAAAACCAAAGTGCTCATAGGATATGTACGACCTGCTTGTCCTCTTCCGTGTACTTCTTCCCTCTTTCCAACCTCATTTCTTATTACTTCCCTCTATCCTTATCTCAGTCTAGCCTACTGGCCTTGCTCAAATTTGGTAAGCAGAAGAAGACTGTTTTGCCTAAAAGAAGATATCCTTATGCCTCATTCCCAAATTTCCTTCAGGTGTTTACTCAAATGTTACCTTCTCAACCACCCTATATAAAATAACATTTTTTCTTTACCCTATCCCCACTCACAACTGTCTGGCTCTTATTCGCTTTATTTTTTTCCATGCCATTATCACATTTGATATACAATGTAAAGTCATTTCTGGCTCTTCAAGTCTTGCAAAACAAACTCAGGAACTAAGTAAATTTGAATGTATTTTAAGATAGGGGTGGTATTCTTCAATATCTGAGTCATCATTACTCACTAAAACTTAGGAATCAAATACATTCAGATAATCTCGCATCCTTTGATATTCCAACTGTTGCTCTTTGAACTCATAGTGAAGAGTACTTAAAATTACTTTTGTCTCTATCCCTCACAAGAATAAAAAAAATCTGTGAGGGTAAGGGAACTTTGTTTTGGTCACCCCTAAATCTCTTGTGCCTAATGCAGTACTTGGTATATGAGAAAAACACAGTAAATATTTACTGCTTCCCTACTGTGTTGGGCACCATTTTAGGTGCTAGGGCACAAAAATGAACAAGACAAACATAGTCTCTGTTCTTGTGAAGCTTACTGTCTAGTTTGACAAACAGACAAAAAATAAGTAATCAAACTAAGTACAAGTGATGCTAAGTGTTAGGAAGGAAATATATAAAGGTCAATGACTAAATTAAGGTGGAGAACTACTATGGAGAGGGTAACCAAGGAAGGTCTCCCTCTTTAAAGCTGACAACTAAGATGTCACTATAAAGGTAAGAAGTAGCCAGCCAGGTCAGGAGAACTATAGAATCAGAAGTAAGCCCACATGATTAGTGTATGTATGAAGAAATAAAGGCATTTTTTTAAGTAAATTTTTTTTTTAATGAATGAGAGGCTCTTATGTTGCCCAGCCTGGCCTTGAATGCATAGCCTTGCCTCCTCAAGCACCAGGACAACTGGCCTGAGCCACCGCGGCTCCCAGAAATAAAGGTATTTTAAGAAAGACACAGTAGTCTCCCAAGGCAAATACTGACAAAAGTCAAATAAGAATAGATAAACACAACTTAAATTTTGCAGCATGAAGGCTACAAGTGACCTTGATTGACAAAAGGTTTCTGGTGGTGAATTAAAGCTAGAACCTGTACTAAGAGGAGTATATGAGTACACAGGAAGAAAGCAAAAAACAAACAACAACAACAAAAAGGAACAATAGCTGGAAGAATATGGATAAAGGAGTATTTTAAAGATGAGATACTACAGCAAGTTTATAGGGTAATGAGACTAATCCCATGGAGAAGGAGAGATTAATGATGCAAGAAAAAAGGAGGATAACCAAAGGAATAAATGGTTCAGAAGGCAAGATCCATTCACAAATAAAGGCATCATGGAGGAGGAAAGGATCAAAGGATAGGCCTTTGCTCTTGCTGACTCCTCTGCCTGGAATGTTCTTCTTTCAAATCTTCACTTCTCAACAAGGCCTCCACTGAATCTGTCATGTTTGTCTCTCTCTTCCTACTAGAATATAAATTCCAAGATGGCAAAGTTTTTGTTTTATTCACTGATATACCTCAAGAGCACCAGTGTTGTGGTACATAATCAGCACTTGAGTATTTGCTCAATCAATATTATCAATTTAATACTGAGTTTTCTTTGCCATAAACTGTCAACATGTAAGTAATCTCATTATTTATTTTTTTAAAAAGTAGTTAGCATTTAATGAACCTCCCACCATGTGGCTTCAAGCCACCAAGACATAGGCCCACCGCCCCTCACCAACACCCTTAATTTTCTCCTCAGTTCTTCTGCTGAAGAATTCAGCCTTCACAATGACAATGTTTTGGGAGGTTTTCCTTTCCCAGAACTTTGTAGTAGCCCGATCGCACCACATCAATGATGGGAGCAGCCCCAGTCTTGTTTTTAGCAGCATTCACCTGTGTCTGCCCACTGACCAAAGTCCACAATTTGTCAGGGTTGACAGTTGGGTAGGAGCTCTGGTTCCTCTTTTTTTTTTTAGACAGAGTCTGTCTGGCTTTGTTACCCAGGCTAGAGTGCAATGATGCAATCTCGGCTTGATGCAACCCCCACCTCCTGGGTTCCAGCAATTCTCCTGCCTCAGCCTCCCAAGGAGCTGGGACCACAGGTGCACCCCACCATGCCCAGCTAATTTTTTTTGTTGTTTTTGTTTTTTGCTGACCTAAGGTCAGAGATGTTGGACATCAATTTTTTGTATTTTTAAGAGAGACGAGGTTTCTCACTGCAACCTCCACCTCCTGGGTTCTAGTGATTCTCATTCCTCAGCCTCCTGAGTAGCTGGGATTACAGGTGCCTGCCACCACACCCAGCTAATTTGTATTTTTAGTAGAAGCGAGTTTCACCATGTTGGCCAGGCTGGTCTCGAACTCCTGACCTCAGGTGATTCACCCGCTTTGGCCTCCCAAAGTGCTGGGATTATAGGCGTGAGCCACCATGAGCCACTGTGCCTGGTGCTCTGGTTCCTCTTTAAGTGGTAATGCCTCATTCCAACTTTCCTAAAGTAACCTGGGTGGTATTTGTCGAAGTTGATCCTGTGGTGATGGATACTACCAGCATTACTGCAGCCTCCGGTGTGCTACAAGTGCTTGCTGATGCAGCCATGGCCATGGTTCATGTGGTCCCAAAGTTTCTGGGTCTTCCTCAGTCTGGATGGCATGTTGGTGGCCCAGATGAAAGAGGGTAACCATATTATTTTAAACTAGCTATCATCATATGACAATTTCCCTACCATTGTGACTAACAAAGACATGACTCTGGTAGTGGAATGCTTCTGTCAAAAGTTTTTAAAACTTAAGACATTCACTCCGAAGCCAAATCCTACCTATCCTTTGAGGTCAAACATAAGTTATATCCCCTCTAAAGCCTTTCAAACTTGTCCAGCATGATATGGTTTGTTCTCTCCAAATCTCACGTTGAAATGTGACCTCCAATGTTGGTGGTGGGGTCTGGTGTGGGAGGTGTTTGGGTAATGAGGATGGATCCCTCATGAATCTCTTGGTGCTGTCCTCGAAGTAATGAGTGAGTTCTGAGTTCACACAAGATCTGGTTGCTTAAAAGAGCACCTCATCCCTACCCCACCTCGCCATGTGATACGACAGCTCCCCCTTTGCCTTTGACCATGATTGAAAGCTTCCTGAGGCCTAACCAGAAGCCGAGCAGATGCTGGTACCATACTTATACAGCCTGCAAAACCATAAGCCAAATAAACCTCTTTTTGTAAATTACCCAGCCTCACTTTTTTTTTTTTTGAGACAGGGTCTCACACTGTCACCCAGACTAGATTGCACTGGTGTGATTATGGCTCACTGCACTTTCAACCTCCTGGGCTCAAGCAATCCTCCCACCTCAGGCTCTTGAGGAGCTGAGACTACAGGTGCATGCCATGACACCTGCCAAGTTTTTAAATTGTTCTATAAAAACAGGATCCTCCTATGCTGCTCAGGCTGGTCTTGAATTCCTGGGCTCACATAATCCTCCCATTTTGGCTTCCCAATGTGCTGGCATTATAGGCATGAGCCACCATGCCCAGCCAGGTATTTCTTTATAGCAATGCAAAATGGACTAGCACACATCACATACCAGTTTCTCACTCTTGACCATGCATGGTGGCTCATGCCTGTAATTCTAGCACTTTGGGAGGCCAAGGCATGAGGATCATTTGAAGTCAGGAGTTCAAGGCCAGCCTGGGCAACAAAATGAGACCCCATCTCTATAAGAAACAAAAAAAACAGCTGGGTGTGGTGGCACATGTCTTTAATATTGGCTACTTGGGAAGCTAACATGGGAGGACTGTTTAAGCCCAGGAGTTTGAGGCTGCAGTGAACTTTGATCATGCCACTGCACGCCAGCCAGGGTGACAGAATGAGACTCTGTCTCGAAATAAAACAAAATTTCTCATTCTTTTGAAACACAGCATACATTACACGTAATTTCATCTGACATGTACCATAATGCACTGTCATAATTTTTTTCCATAATGTATTTTCTTATAATTTTTTTTCAAGCTTTATTTCTAAAAACTTAAATGTAGACTAGCCTCAGTGGCTCATGCCTGTAATCATAGCACTTTGGAAGGCCAAGGCAGGTGGATCACCTGAGGTCATGAGTTCGAGACCAGCCTGGCCAACATGGTGAAACCCCATCTCTAAAATATATAGAAATTAGCCAGGGGTGGTGGCACGTGCTTGTAATCCCAGCTAGTCAGGGGGCTGAGGTAGAAGAATCACTTGAATGTGGGAAGTGGAGACTGCAGTGAGCTGAGATTGTGCCACTGCATTCCAGCCTGGGCAACAAAAGTGAAACTCCACCTCAGAAAAACAAGCAACCAACCAAGAAAAGCTTAAACTTAGCTCGAGGGTTAGGGTGGTTATATTTCTTTGTAGCTCCATAAAATGTGCCTTATATGTGACAATTATCTAAATATGTATTGACAGAAAAGCAAAGTCAATGAACTTCTGAGGGAAATATGCTCTTAGCAGTTACCTGAGCATCTGAAACAAGTAGCTACAACTTAAATATCAAGAAACACTTGAAAGTTAAGTTGTAGCTATTTCTTTTAGATGCTCAAGTAACTGCTAATAACATATTTCCCTCAAAAGATCAATAAAAAGATCACATTTTTACCTTCTGGCAACATTAAATGGAAAAAATAATTTTTATCTTGCTAAGGATAATAATTTAAGCCAGGAACAATTAGCACATTGGTTTTACAATTTAAATACCATACTGATCTATGTGTTATCTACCTCACAAGGACTTATTTAAATCGTCCTGTAGAAGTCCACGTCTCACATTGCCAGATATTAGATCAACCTTTCTAAAATAAGAATAAGGACTTAAATAATCAGTGAATATCTCATAGATACAACACCGTAAGTTATGACCCACATTAAAGATCTATTAACAATAAAGAAGTATATATTACTATCAATAAAAACCTAAAAAATAAATAAATAAACCTCTGCCATGAACCTATTATAAGCCTCCTATATCTCAGGCACTTAACTATATACTTTATAAACATTTATATTTCATTATAAAGATTATGCTGTTTAAGTGATCCAAAGGTAAACCAATATTTACTACATTCTTGGTTAACCTCTACAATAAATCTATTTGAATACTTAAGATTTTTGAAACATCATATTTAAATGATTATTAGTTGTAAAGATGAGTTCCTCTAAAGCTTTTTGTGACTGAGTGAAGAAAAAGAAAAGAAAGACAATCTTCCAACCAATGGGAAATTTCATTCTCAGCAATGGAATTTTTTTTTTTTTTTAATACAGAGAGCACTAGTAATTTGGGCATTCTTATCAGTATAGCACAGATACAAGATCCACTGAAAATGGTAGTAATGGCTATGATTTTCTGGGTCTTTACTATGTGAATGGCATTATGCTACAGGAAAGCTGGCTCCAGGGTCATAATCAATGCAGTCCTCTCTACTCTTGGATGATACCATCCTTGTGATCAAGGTTTAGCACATGGTTTTAAATGGACACTTTTTAATCAACAGAATAGGATGTAGGACCTTCTGGATGTGTTTCCTTTGGGGGATTTACACACACACACACGCAGACGCGCGCGGGGAGGGGGAACAGAGAGCCATAAAGTGTTTACCTCCTGCCTTACCTTTCTTGATTCTTTCCTTAACACCCACAACTTGTTCTTCTTGTGGCATCTGAGATAATTTCTGCATAAACAACTCCTCTAGAGCTTGTGCCATAAGAACAATGTCATCTCCAGGCTACAAAATATATTAAGTATACAATAAGGATACACAGTATGGTGGTCACTGTACCAAATGTCTTAAATTCAGGCCACTTTATTGAAGGCAGTAACATAGTACTCCTAGACAGTATTCATCTAGTGAAGTTGCTCACATTTTATTTTCTTATTCTCTATGGTTGAAAGCAGCTCACATTTAAAATTCTAGCATCCTACTCCTTCAACTTCTAAAAAGTTACTCATGACTGTACTAAGTATCTCATGGCTTGAAGTAATTCTGTTTCATTAACTAATTAATAAAATGACACTGTAGCAGTGACTCAATTTTTAAATATTTTTTATAAGCCAACTCTACCAACATATTCAATTTTTTTTTTTTTTTTTTTTTTTTTTTGAGACGGAGTCTCGCTCTGTTGCTAGGCTGGAATGCAGCGTCATGATCTTAGCTTACTGCAACCTCTGACTCCTGGGTTCAAGCAATTCTTGTGCCTTACCCTCCCTAGTAGCTGGGATTATAGGCACATGCCACCACACCCAGCTAATTTTTGTATTTTTAGTAGAGACAGGGTTTGACCATGTTGGCCAAGATGGTCTCAATCTCCTGACTTTGTGATCTGCCCACCTTGGCCTCCCAAAGTGCTGAGATTACAGGCGTGAGCCACCATACCCAGCCCAATTTTTAAATCTTAACTATTTGCTTACAAGTCTTCCTCTTGCTTTAATTTACAACTGAGGAAAAAACTAAGTAATTTACAAAGCAACAGCCTAAAAAAGAAAACATTTATTTCTAAGTTAGGTAGCTCAGAAAAATTGCTAAACTTCATTTAAAAATATTGCATCTCAAAGGGCCCTTTGGAATTATAGTTAAATTAAAATGAAGTTGCCAATGGTACTGGAGTTTTAAAAATTCACATTGGAGCTGGATGCAGTGGTGTGTGCCTATTATCCCAGCTACTTGGAAGGCTGAAGTGGAACTTTCACTTGAGCCCAGGAGTTCTAAGTAAAGCCTGGGTAACACAGCGAGTCCCTGTCTCAGAAAAAAATCATTTGCATTGGCTAATAGTTTTAAATCTTTTATACATATAAGGTAACACTGGTAGTTATCTTGGGAGCCAAATCATTTCAATGTCATTCACTAGTGATTTTGAATAAACAAAATGCCAAATACTTAGAATTCTCATATTGACATGAGATATAACCTGTAAAATATTTAGATACCCTTGAACAACTAGAAAAGGATGCAGTACTGTAGAAAATGGGAATACTAGATGAAAGAAAATCAAATACACTAATTCAATTTTATGGATGACAGCCAATATGAAGATTAAGTTCAAAATGTCTACATACATCATACAGGCAAACTCATTAACACAAATCCAAGTACTACTACTGGGATAGAAAAAGAACTATCTGATCTTTAAATACACTTGTGAAGTTTAGAAGTAGGCAATTTGTTTGGCTTTTTAGGTTATGGCCAGGGATCCATACTGTGAAAATTTAATCAAGATTAGCATATACTAAGGCTTTTCCTTTATCTCATAACTAAAATGAGAGGAATGCAATAGAAAACATTCTGAATTACTTTATTCACAGAAAACAGTTCTCATTGGTATTTTATTTTTTAAAACATAATAAGCCACTACTGTTATTTGGGCAAAAAAGAAATATTATAGCAAATATATTAAACAATTGGTATGTGAAAATTATAAAATCCAGTGTAAAAGTATTATTCTTAAAAATATGTAAAAGATCAGCCGGGCGCAGTGGCTCATGCCTGAAATCTAGCACTTTGGGAAGCCGAGGCAGGTGGATCACAAGGTCAAGAGATCGAGACCATCCTGGCCAACATGGGGAAACTCCATCTCTACTAAAAGTACAAAAAATTAGCCAGGCGTAGTGGTGTGTGCCTGCAGTCCCAGCTACTCGTGAGACTGAGGCAGGAGAATTGCTTCAAACTGGAAAACGGAAGTTGCAGTGAGCCGAGATGGTGCCACTGCACTCCAGCCTGGCAATAGAGCGAGACTGTCTCAAAAAAAAAAAAAAAAAGGTAAAAGATCTTGGCTGGGCACAGTGGCTCACACTTGCAATCCCAGCACTTTGGGAGGCCGAGTAGAGTGGATTACCTGAGACTGGGAGTTTGAGGCCAGCCTGCCTAACATTGTGAAACCCTAGCTCTACTAAAAACAAACAAACAAACAAATACAAAAATTACCCGGGCAAGGTGGCAGGTGCCTATAATGGCAGCTACTCGGGAGGCAGAAGAATCGCTTGAACCTGGTAGGCAGAGGCTGCAGTGAGCCGAGATTGTGCCACTGCACTCCAGCCTGGGTGACAAAGCCAGACTACATCCAAAAAAAAAAATACATACACACACACACACACACAAAAGATCTCAAAGACTTGAAATGTGGGTGGAAGGGGTTGAAAAAAAAAAATGTGAAATGATCACCAGATTTTACACATCTCTCTCCTATATGTAATGGCAATATTAGCAAGTATAACATAAAGCTTACATACCTTGTTATATAAATAACAATTTGAGAACATTGTATTGAAGTCTTCTATACATTCTGAAGCCTTCACATAATATTTATTCTCCAAGCGCTTCTTAATTGTATTTAAATCCATTGGATTTTTTATAATGGTATAATAATCCTATAGTTTTGAACAAATTCTATATTATGTTAGTAAGAATGAATACAGTACAACTATTGGTACACAACGAAACTTAATACATTATACACCTGTAACTAGAGAGAGCAACTGATTATCTTTAAAAAGCCATATTGTTGCTGGGTGCAGTGGCTCACTCCTATAGTCCCAGCACTTTGGAAGGCTGAGGCAGGAGAATCACTTGAGGCCAGGAGTTCAAGATCAGCCTGGCCAACATGGCGAAACCTATCTCTACTAAAAATACAGAAAATTAGCCAAGCGTGGCAGCAGATGCCTGTATGCCCAGCTACTTGGTAGGGTGAGGCATGAGAATCGCTTGAATCCACTAAATTCACTCTGGGTGACAGAGTGAGACTTTGCCTCCAAAAAAAAAAAAAAAAAAAGGCCATATTCTGGAAACTAGAACCTTTAGTAATGAGAAACAAAGCTGACTGTATGGCACTATTTTTAGAGAAAAAAAGCCAATAAAGGTGAAGACAAAAATTTCAGAATAAAATTATCCTGGAAAATAAAAAGGGCATGAGGAAAAAGAACCTTGTTTTTATGGAGTCTGACTCCATAGAATAAAATCCCAACTTAAGGTTTACCAGCTATATTATTAACTACTCAACCATTCCATGACTGAATGGCTAAAAATTCCTAACATAAGACCTAAGGTCAAATTCTGTATGTGATGCAACTAAGCCTGCCAGAAGTGTCAAGAGAAACTTCATAAAAAAGGTAAAAGTCAGGATAACTCTGCATCCAAAAGGTAAAGTGACATATGCTGTAATAAGAAAACATGTATTACAATTTATCACAAATTGTTAAAATAAGAATGCAAATACTCAGAAAAATAACATTTGTTTTTTGGGAAAAAAATTACTCATTGGGATAGACTTTAGTGATGCAAAATAGATCAAGTGTTTGTTAAATGTTTTATAATATTAAAAACTAGTTATGTCTTACAGAGATATACAGGATTTTTCTTTTTGTTTTTGAAACTAACATAGTTTAAGACATACATACAGGCAACTTTAGTTTCACAGCATCCACAGGACATTGAAAAGGCCATGAAAAATCATGCTTCCATAAATCCTTTAGAACAACTTTTTGTAGATACTGAAGTTGATTTGTCAATCGCCCATTTTTCTTAGTATTTATATACTCTGGTGGAGGAGGGTTAACAATAATAGCTGTTTTTCGACTTGGCAGAGACATTCTTAACTGCGTCAAATCCTGTCTACAAGTACATGTCCTGAAAAAGAAAAACTGAGTACCTTAGAAGCACTTTAAGAATGGTTTCCACAGGAGCTGAAAAGTGTTATTCAAGAGTAACAGAGGCCGGGCGCAGTGGCTCATGCCTGTAATCCCAGCACTTTGGGAGGTCAAGGTCAGGAGTCGGAGACCAGCCTGGCCAACATAGTGAAACCCTGTCTCTACTAAAAATGCAAAAATTAGCTGGGTATGGTGGCGCTTGCCTGTAATCCCAGCTACCTGGGAGCCTGAGGCGGGAGAATTGCTTAAACTTGGGAGGTGCAGGTCCCAGTGAGCCAAGATCGTATCACAGTACTCCAGCCTGGGTAACAAAAGTATAACTCTGTCTCAAAAAAGAGTAACAGATACTGCATTTTAAAGCACATCATGATTAAGACAGGATTAAAAAAAAAAAAAAAAAAGCCAAATGGCAAAAGAATCAAACTTTTAACAAAAACAAACATTTTCTATACAAGTAGTGTAAGTTGTTTCATTATATATGCCTTAGTCTTGAATAGTTTAAATTATTTCAACATTTCAGTCGTTCTGCCTTTCTAAAAAACACAAATTGAAGTCTTAACAGAAAAGTCTATAAATACACAGCAGAAAAAATAATAGGGAATGTTAAAGATATAATCAGTATGTAAGTACTCTACAATTGTTAATTCAACTAAGAGAGAAAAGCAAAGTAAAAAATTTTCCTGACTAGCCAGGCGTGGTGGCTCACGCCTGTAATACCAGCACTTTGGGAGGGTGAGGTGGGCCAATCACCTGAGATCGGAGTTCGAGACCTGCCTGACCAACATGGAGAAACCCTGTCTCTACTAAAAATACAAAAAGATTAGCTGGGCATGGTGGTGCATGCATGTAATCCCAGCTACTCAGGAGGCTGAGGCAGGAGAATTGCTTGATCCCAGGAGCCAGAGGTTTCAGCGAGCCAAGATCGTACCATTGCACTCCAGCCTGGGCAACAGCAGCAAAACTCCGTCTCAAAAAAAAAAAAAAAATCCTGGCTAATTTGAATAACGTGATTTATGGGTTTTTTTTTTTTTTTTTTCTTTCTTTTTCTGAGATGGAGTCTCACTCTGTCACCCAGGCTGGAGTGCAATGGCATGATCTTGGCTCACTGCAATCTCCACCTCCCAGGTTCAACCGATTCTCCTAAGCCTCCCAAATAGCTGGGGCTACAGATGTATGCCACCACGACAGGCTAATTTTTGTATTTTTAGTACAGACAGCGTTTCACGATGTTGGCTAGGATGGTCTCAAATTCCTGACCTCAGGTAATCTACTCACCTCAGCCTCCCAAAGTGCTGGGACTACAACCTGGAGCCACTGCCCCAGCCAAAGTGATTTTTTACATTTTTTTAAATTTTTATGTACTTATTTTTTGAGACAGAGTCTAACTTTATTGCCCAGGCTAGCGTGCAGAGGCCCAATCTTGGCTCACTGAAACCTCCACCTCCTGGGTTCAAGTGATTCTCCTTCTTCAGCCTCCTGAGTAGCTGGGACTACAGGTGCGTGCCACTATGCCCAGCTAATTTTTGCAGTTTTTAGTAGAGATGGGGTTTCACCATGTTGGCCAGGCTGATCTGGAACTCCTGACCTCAGGTGATACACCCTCCTTGGCCTCCCAAAGTTCTGGGATTACTGGCGTGAGCCACTGTGCCCGGCCCAAAGTGATTTATTTTAAAACCAAATTTATTAGCTTAAAATGTTACTCTGTGGCACATATTGCTATATCTAGAATAAAATATAAAATATTTTAAATTTCATAGGTGTTTCAGAAAGACAGTATTTACTATTCCTATACAGCATAATTACTTTAAGGATAAAGATACTACCAATGTGCACATAATACCTCAAGTACACGTGCAGAATGAAAAGTAGTCATGAAATAAATAGCTCAGGCCGGGTGTGGTGGCTCACACCTGCAATCCCAGCACTTTGGGAGACCGAGGTGGGTACCTGAGGTCAGGAGTTCAAGACTAGCCTGGCCAACATGGAGAAACCCCTCTCTACTAAAAATACAAAAATTAGCCAGATGTGGTGGCAGGTGCCTATAATCACAGCTACTCAGGAGGCTGAGGCAGGAGAATCGCTTGAACCCAGGAGGCAGAGGTTGCAGTGAGCCAAGGTCGCACCATTGCACTCCAGCTCCGGCAACAAGAGCCAAACTCCATCTCAAAAAGAAAAGAAAAAAAATTGCCCATTTTTAGAACCAGTGTTAACACTTAGCCAATAATATATCTTTGTCTGCATTAAAGTAGTATCAGTTCTCACCTCTTGTTACATATTATTTAATTATAGTTATTTTTGAATTGTGGCATAATACACACAAAATTTACCTTATTTACTTTTTAAGTGTACAGTTCAGCAGTATTAAATACATTCATGTTTTATGTGAAACCAATCTCCAGAACTTTTTCATCTTGCAAAACAGAAACTTTATACGCATTAACCAACAACTCCTCATTCTTCTTTCTCCCCTGAACCCGGGAACCACCATTCTGCTTTCTGTTGCTATGAATTTGACTATTCTAAATACTTCATTCAAGTGACAAATCACATATTATTTGTCTTTTTTTGTGACTGGTTTATTTTACCTAACAAAGTCCTCAAGATTCATCCATGTTGTAGCATGTGTTAGAATTTACCTTCCTTTTTAAGGCTAAATAATATTCCATTGTTTGTGTATCATCTTTATCCATTCATTCACTGATGTCACTTGGGTTGCTTCCATTTCTTGACTATATTGTGAATAGTGCTGCTATAAATATGCACTTACAAGTACTTCAGAACCCTGCTTTTAATTCTTTTGGATATATATATACAAGTAGAATTGATAGATCATATGGCAATTATATTTCTAATTTTTTGAGGAAGCCTACCCTGTTTTCCATGGCTGATACATGATTTCACATTCCCACTAACAATGTACGAGAGTTCAATTTCTCCACATCCTTGCCAATAGTAATTTTGTTTTAATACTAGCCATCCTAGGCTGGGTCTGGTGACTCATGCCTGTAATCCTAGCATTTTGGGAGGCTGAGATGGGCGAATCACGAGGTCAAGAGATCAAGACCATCCTGGCCAAGATGGTGAAATCCTGTCTCTACTAAAAACAAAAAATTAGCTGGGTGTGGTGGCACGTGCCTGCAGTCCCAGCTACTCGGGAAGCTGAGGCAGGAGAATCACTTGAACCTGGGAGGCAGAGGTTGCAGTGAGCCAGATCACCCCACTGCACTCCAGCCTGGCGACAGAAGATTCCATCTCAAAAAAAATGAACAAACAAAAACAAACAAACCAAACCAAAACAAAACAAAATAAAAAAAACACACCAGCCATCCTAATAGGTATGAGGAGCTGTTAATCTTTTTTTTTTTTTTTTTTAAAGATGGGATTTCACCATGATGGCCAGGCTGGTCTTGAACTCCTGACCTCAGGTGATCCACCCACCTCGGCCTCCCAAAGTGCTAGGATTACAGGCGTGAGCCACCGTGCCAGGCCTCTTTTTTTTTTTTTTTTTTTTTTTTTTTTTTTTTTTTTTTTTTTTGAGAGACACAGTCTCATTCTATCATGTCATCCAGGCTGGAGTGCAGTGGGAGATCTCGGCTCGTTGCAACCTCCACCTCCCAGGTTCAAGCAATTCTCCTACCTCAGCCTCCTGAGTAGCTGGGATTACAGGTGCATGCCACCATGCCTGGCTAAGTTTTGTATTTTTAGTAGCAACAGGATTTCACCATGTTGGTCAGGCTGGTCTCGAACTCCTGACGTCGTAATCCATCTGCCTCGGCCTCCCAAAGTGCTGGGATTACAGGTGTGAGTCACTGAGTCCGGCCAGATCTTTAAAAATACCAATGCTCAGGTTCCAATATCTGGAGAGAGGGCTTGGGAATCAGTTTTGTTGGCTTTTTGTAAGTTCCCTGTTACTTCTGATGTGCAGCCAAAATTGAGTACACTACATTAAAACGCATTGAAGGTGGTTGTCCATCTTACACGTTCATGATTTTCATGTTACACATATATGGAAATAGGACATTTAATAAAAGTTACAGGCTGAGCACTGTGGCTCATGCCTGTAATCCCAGTACTCTGGGAGGCTGGGGAGGGAGAATGGCTTGAGGCCAGGAGTTCAAGATCAGACTAGACAATAAGATGTAACTTCCCACCTCTGCAAAAAAATAGAAAAATCAGCGTGGTGGTGCATGTCTCTACTCCTAGCTATTTGGGAGGCTGAGGTGGGAGGACCATTTGAGCCCAGGAGGTAAAGGCTGTAATGAGTCCAGGTTGTGCCACGGCACTCCAGCCTGGGTGACACAGCAAGACCCTGTCTCAGAAAAGAGCTCAGGACTTTAAGACGAGCCTGGGCAACACAGTGAGACCTCACCTCTAAAACTAAAAAAAGAAAAAAGGAGAGATAAAAAGGGAAAAATCATGAAGAACAAAGATAGAGCTATTCTAATATGTCATGACTAAAGTGGCTCTTATCCTGGCTTTATAATTATTTAAAACTAACCTACTTTTTAGGTGCCCCAGTCATCACATCCACAAAGGATAACCACTCCACTGACCTATTACTATAGACCAGGCTGTGACCATTTTTGAACTTTACAGATAATATTATTTACTATGTATTACATTTTACCTGGCTTATTTTCCTCAAAATTATGTTTTGTGAGACTCACCCATGTTATTCCCTATGTAGCTTGTTCATTTTTGTTGTTGTAATCTACTGTAGAATTATAATATCCTAATGTATCCATTCCTGTTGCGACTTTGGAGCCAGTTTCCTGCTTTTGACTATGGCAAATAAGGTTGCTATAAACATGCTTATAGTGTACACATGCCTGCATTTTTACACTGCGATGAAACCCTGTCCAACCCAGGAGTAAAGTTACTGGGTCACAGATATATGAACTTTAGTAGATACTACCAGTTTTCCAAAATGTTGTTCCAGTTTATATATACAACATCAGTCTGAGACTTCATTACCACATATCCTTGTTAAAATATTTGGTAATCATCGATTACAATGATCATCATACCTGTTATCCCAGGACTTTGGGAGGTCAAGGCAAGAGAATCACTTGAGTCCAGGAGTTTAAGACCAGCCTGGGCAACATAGTGAGACCTCATCTCTACCAAAAAAAAAAAAAAAAGAAAAAAAATTTTTTTTTAATTAGCTGAGTGTGGTGGTCCATCCTTGTAACCCAGCTACTCAGGAGGCTAGGCAGGAGGATCACTTGAGTCCAGGAAGTAAAGGCAGCAGTAAGCTATGAGTGTGTCACTGTACTCCAGCCCGGGCAACAGAGCAAGACAATATCAAAACCAAGTATTTGGTATTTGCCTGGGCATGAAGGCTCACGCCTATAATCCTAGAACTTTGGGAGGCCGAGTTGGGTAAATCACCCGAGAACAGGAGTTTGAAACCAGCCCGGCCAACGTGGTGAAACATCGTCTCTACAAAAACACAAAAAATTAGCCGGGTGTGGTGGCACTCTCCTATAGTCCCAGCTACTCGGGAGGCTGAGACAGGAGAATCACTTGAACCTGGGAGGCAGAGGTTGCAGTGAGTAGAGACTGTGCCACCGCACTCCAGCCTGGGTGACAGACTGAGACACTGTCTCAGGGGGGTGGAAAAAAAAGGGCTGGGCACAGTTGCTCACACCTGTAATCCCAGAACTTTGGGAGGCTGAGGAGGATGGATCCTCTGACATCAGAAGTTTTGAGACCAGCCTGGCCAACAGTAAAACCCCATCTCTACTAAAAATACAAAAAATTAGCTGGACATTGTGGTGGGCACCTGTAATCCCAGCTACTCAGGAGGCCGAGGCAGGAGAATCACTTGAACCCAGGAGACGGAGGTTGCAGTGAGCCAAGATCATGCCATTGCACTCAGCCTGGGCAACAACAGCAAAACTCTATCTTGAAAAAAAAAAAAAATCATCATCATCCCTCAACCTTTTTCTTCCCTAAACTTTCCCCTTTGCCAGATAACGACACTATCATGTAACCAACTGGTCAAGACAAAACAAACAAACAATAACAAAAAAAAACGAAAAACCTTGGGTATCCTCCTACTTTCTTTTTTTCCTTCAAGCCTCCCTCTACATGAATCAATTCATTGGCAATTCCTCTAGCTTCTCCTCCAAAATAAAATAAAATTCTCACTTTCACCACAACCCTAGCCCCAGTCATCATCTTTTACAAGGCCTAATGCCATAGCTTCCAAACCAACCTGAGACCTCCAGGGTCTGCATTGTTCCTTCAACCTCACTTCCTTTCACTCTCCCCACTCAATCACTTCACTCCAACCATACTCTTCTTTCACCTCTGTGCAAGGCATCAAGCCAGTTCTAGCCTCTGGGCATTTCACAGTCAGCCGGAAAATGCTCTTGTCCCAGACCTATTCACAACCACATTTTTTCAATTTATTTGTTTAGACAGGGTCTCACTTTGTCACCCAGGCTGAAGTGCAGTGGAGCAAACACAGCTTACTGCATCTTCCAACTCCCAGGTTCAAGCAAACCTCTTGCCTCAGCCCCGCAAGTAGCTGGGACTGCAGGTACGTGCCACCACACTTGGCTTATAACATTTTTTTCTCTAGTTTACTTTAAGAATACAGTATACATAATTGTACAGTATATATTATATATAACATACAAAAATATGTTAATTGACTATGTTATAAGACTTCAAGTCAACATCAAGATATTAGTTGTTTTTGGAGTCCAAAGTTATCTATGAATTTTCAACTGTAAAGGAGTCAGCACCTGTACCTTTGTCACTTAAATATGTATACATATATTTTTAGACAGAGTCTTGCTCTGTTACCCAGGCTGGAATGCAGTGGCGTGATCCTGGCTTACTGCAATCTCTGCCTCCCAGGTTCAAGCAATTCTCCTGCCTCAGCCTCCCGAGTAGCTGGGACTACAGTCACACGCCCTCACATCTGGCTACTTTTTTTATTTTTAGTAAAGACAGGGTTTTACCCAGTTGGCCAGGCTGGTCTCGAACTCCTGACCTCAAGTAATTCACCTGCTTCGTCATCCCAAAGTGCTGGGATTACAGGCATGAGCCACCACACCAGGCCTACTTAAAGATTTTTTAAATAAAAATGTATTACACAATATACTTTTTGCAGTCTTATGGCTTCATTTTCTACTGTTTTTGAGTCATGGTCTCACTGTTCACCCAGGCTAAAGTGCAATGGTATGGTCTTGGCTCAGTGCTGTCTCAACCTCCTAGCCTCAAACGACTCTTCCACCTCAGCCTCCTGATTATCTGGGACTATAGGTGCATGCCACCACATCCAGCTAACTCTTTTTGTATTTTTTTTGTAGAGATGGGTTTTTGCCATGTCGCCTAGGCTGGCCTTGAACTATTAAGCTCAAGCAATCTGCCCTCCTTGGCCTCCCAAAGTGCTGGAATTACCGGTAAGCCCATGGTTCCCTGCCTCATTTTCTACATTTAATTTTTTATCTAGAATTACTTTCTGCTGGTATCTTTGGCTACAGACATGCTCCAGCCTTGATTTTTCTTAAAAATACCTTGCGACACAAAAAACTTAAACAAGGATGTTTATAGCAGCTTTATTCATAGTTGCCAAAACTTGAAAATAATTAAGATGTCCTTAAGTAGGTGAAGGGGTAAACACACTCTACTACATTCATGCAATGAAATATTATTCAGTACTGAAAATAAATGAGCTATCGGCTGGGCATGGTGGCTCACACCTATAAGCCCAACACTCTGCGAGGCCAAGGTGCGCAGATCACCTGAGCCCAGGAGTTCAAGACCAGCCTGGGCAACATGGTAAAAACCTATCTCTACTAAAAATACAAAAACTAGCCGGGTGTGGTGGTGAACACTTGTAATCCCAGCTACTCAGGAGGCTGAGGCATGAGAATCCCTTGACCTGGGAGAGGGAGGTTGCAGTGAGCCAAGATCCCACTGCTTCACACCAGCTGAGGTGACAGAGCAAGACTCCTTCTTAAAAAAAAAAAAAAAAAAAAAAAAGACACAAGCTATCAAGTCATGAGAAGACATTGTGAACACTTTAAGTCATTCTCAAAAAAGGCAAAACTTGCTAGGTTGCTAGGTGCAGTGGCTCAAGCCTATAATCCCAGTACTTTGGAAGGCCAAGGCAGGTGGATCATTTGAGTTCAGGAGTTTGAGATCAGCCTGGCCAACAGTGAGACCCCCCCATCTTTAATAAAAATACAAAAATTAGCCAGGTATGGTGGCACATGCCTGTAATCCCAGCTACTCTGAGGCTAAGGTACGAGAATTGCTTGAATCTGGGAGGCAAAGGTTGTGAGCCAAGATGGCCCCACTAAACCCCAGCCTGGGCGACAGAGCAAGACTATCTCAAAAAAAGAAAAAAAAAAGACAAAACTATAGAGACAGTAAAAAGATCAGTAATTGACAGAGGTTTAGGAAGGAAAGAATAGGCAGAGCACAGAGGATGTTCAGAGCAGTGAGACTATCTTGTATGATACTATAATGGTAGATCCATGTCAAAACTCATACAATGTACAACACCAAAACAGAAACTATGTAAACTATGGACACTGGGTGATGATGTGTCAGTCTAGGTTTATTAATTGTAACAAATGTACCACTTTGGTGCTAATACCTGGGGAGGCTGCACTAGTGTTGAAGTAGGGGGTAGATGGGAACACTGTATTTTATGCTCAGTTTTGCTGTGAACCTAAACTCCCTTAAAAAATAAAATCAAAACACACATACACACACACACACACACACACAAATCCTCTCCCACTATGTTTGTTGCTAACACAAAATTTTTGCTCTACCACAAATAATAAATACCTTAAAACATTCCATACCCCTCACCGGCCTTCCTCAGTTACCTTCCTAGATTTCTCTGTAGTATTTAACATGGCTAAGTACATAGCACCTATAAATTACCTATAAAGCCTTTTTGCCAAAAATGTGCAATTGAATATAATCAAGATTTTATAATTAAAAAAATTTTTCTGAGACAAGGTCTTGCTGTCACCCAAGCAAGAGTGTGCAGTGGCTCAATCATGGCTCACTGAACTCCTGGGCTCAAGCAGCTCAATCATGGCTCACTGAACTCCTGGGCTCAAGCAGCTCAATCATGGCTCACTGAACTCCTGGGCTCAAGCAGCTCAATCATCATGGCTCACTGAACTCCTGGGCTCAAGCAGCTCAATCATCATGACTCACTGAACTCCTGGGCTCAAGCAGCTCAATCATCATGGCTCACTGAACTCCTGGGCTCAAGCAGCTCAATCATCATGGCTCACTGAACTCCTGGGCTCAAGGAGCTCAATCATGGCTCACTGAACTCCTGGGCTCAAGCAGCTCAATCATCATGGCTCACTGAACTCCTGGGCTCAAGCAATCCTCCTGCCTCAGCTTCCTGAGTAGCTAGGACTGCAAGTACATACCAGCATGCCTGGATAATTATTTTTTGGGGGAAAGGGGAAAGCCAGAGTCTCACTATGTTGCCCAGACTTGTCTCAAATTCCTGGCCTCAAATCATTCTCTCACCTCAGCCTCCCAAAGCGCTGGGAATTACAGATGTGAGCCACCGTGCCAGTCTAACCAAGCTTTTACATTTAACTTTTATTTTACAGAAAATTCAGGGGCTTAGAGCTGTGCTGCATGATGGCCCCTAGGTAACTATAATGGTTCAAATTTAAATCACCCAAAACTTATTGGAATTAAAAACTCAGCCACATTTCAAGTGCTTAATAGCCACATGTGGCTAGCAGCTACTGTAGGGGACAATGCAGATATAGAACACTGCCATCACAGCAGAAATGTTCTAAGAGACAGTGCTAGAATGGCCTCGTAATAAAAGTCAAGGTCATTAAAAAAATAAGAAAAATGACTCTACATTAAGAGCCATGATATACAACTCAAGAAAAGCAGGCAGGGTGGGCGTGGAGGACAGGAAGAGCCATGATAACCAAACTCAATTGGTTGTTCTATATCAAATCTTAGTTTTAGAAGATCAGCCATATTTCTAGCCAGAAAGGTAGCAAAAGAAGAAAAGAAAAAGATCAGTCATAACAAACATTTTTGAGACGACTAGGGAAATTTAGGGAATTGTTCATCTTGATAGGTGTAATAGCACAGTATACAGGAAAAAAATTTTTTGTTTTTCAAAAAAACTTGTGAAGTCGTATCTGTAATATGTCTTTAAAAGGCTTGTGGAAAGAAGGCTATGCAGAAAAGCAAATACGGCAAAATGTTGACAGCTGCTTATATACAGAAATGTTCTTTGTACTATTTTATCTTTCTGTATCCTTGAAAATTTCAATAACAACCTTAAATACACTGTGATTGAGGGCCACAGATGGCTTGACCATGAATGGACCAAACATGAACAAAGAATTCTGATATCATTGTCACTGGGCAAAACGGTAGCTAATATTTGATAATCTGATTATTTCAGTGGTGAATTTTCTGCATTTCTTGGCTGGAGGCCCTGGTTTCTAGTGCGAAGTGAAGCTTGATGTCCAGCAATATATGACTAAAAATGTTCCCTTTTATAATGTATCCACTGTCATTACTTACCTTAGTTTCAATTACCTTAATCTTACCTTAAATTACCTTTCAATTACTTTAAAAGAAAATCTGTTTCTTTTAAAAGGTTTTTTAAAAATGGGCTTATGTGGCTTTTTATTTCTATGCTAGACATCTGTCAATTTTACTATTTTACTTTCCCTAAAGCCTTTATTATTAATTTGAGCTCTTAATTTTTAATAGCAAATGGAAAATGCCCCAATAGTCCTACAACAGAACCCAAAAGAGGTTTTTTCCTTTTTTTTTTTTTTTGAGATGGAGTCTAGCTCTGTTGCCCAAGCTGGAGTGCAGTGGTGAGATCTCACTGCAATCTCCACCTCCTGGGTTCAAGCAATTCTCCTGCCTTAGCCTCCTGAGTAGCTGGGATTATAGGGAGGGATTATACTATACCAGGCTAATTTTTGCATTTTTAGTAGAGAGGATTTCACCAGGTTGGCCAGGTTGGTCTTGAACTCCTGACCTCAAGTGATCCACCTGCCTCAGCCCCTCAAAGTGCTAGGATTACAGGCTTGAGCCACCACGCCCAGCCAGTTTTCATCTTCACATAATGATGGGTCCTAACCACTTGTGTCAGAAGTAAACAAATTAAGGTTCTCTCTAAAAATCACTTACACTCACATTCCAACATGCCATCTTAAGAAGGGAAAAAAAGTACTGAGTTACCATTATACTGGCAACTATAATCTGCAGCCTAATTTGTCTATGTGAAAGTCCACTGGTTTTTTTGTTTTGTTTTGTTGAGACAGGGTTCTGCTTTGTCATCCAGGCTGGAGTGCAGTGTCGTGATCACCGCTCACTGAAGCCTCAACTTCTCAGGCTCAAGGCATCATCCCACATTAGCCTCCAAAGTAGCTGGGACTACAGGTGCATGTCAAGACACCTGGCTAATTTTTGTATTATTTTTTTTGGTAGAGATGAGGTTTCACAACGCTGCTTAGGCTGGTCTTAAACTCTTGTGCTCAAGCGATCCTCCCACCCAGCCTCCCAAAGATGTGGGATTACAAGCGTGTAAGCCACCACACCCAGCCTCCACTATTGCTTCCAGGGTTTACAGTGAGTTGTCATTTTATTGTTATTTCTGCTTTCAAAACATTTTTGCCCATGGATATATCTCTAGAATGATGGGTCATACATGGTAGCTCACGCCTGTAAACACAACACTTTGAGAGGCCAAGGTGGGAAGAACACTTGAGCCCAGGAGTCCGAGACCAACTTTAGCAACATAGTGAGATCTTGTCGCTACACAAAATACAAAAATTAGCTGGACATCATGGAGCACATCTGTAGTCCCAGCTGCTCTGGAGGCAGAGGTGAGGGGATCACTTGAACCCATGTTTTTTTTTTTTTTTTGAGACAGGGTTTCACCATGTTGGTCAGGCTGCTCTTGAACTCCCTGCCTCAGGTGATCCGCCTGCCTCAGCCTCCCAGAGTGCTGGGATTACAGGGGTGAGCCACTGTGCCCGGCCTTGAGCCCATGATTGTACCACTGCACTCCAGCCTGGGTGACAGAGTGAGAACCTGTCTTAAAAAAAAAAAAAAAAAAAAGCCGGGTGGCTCATACCTATAATCCCAGAACTTTGGGAGGCCAAGTCAGATGGATCACCTGAGGTCAGGAGTTTAAGACCAGCCTAGGCAACATGGTGAAACCCTGTCTCTACTAAAAATACAAAAATTTGCCAGGTGTGGTGTCACATGCCAGTAGTCCCAGCTACTTAGGAGGCTGAGGCAGGAAAATCACTTGAACCAGGGAGGGGAAAGTTGCAGTGGGCTGAGATCACGCCATTCACTGTACTCCAGCCTGGGCAACAGAGGGAGACTGTCTCAAAAAGAAAAAAAAATCAGATAGGAGAAAAAAATAGTAAAAAAGAAAGATATGTCATGGGCAGATAAAATCTAATGTCAATAATTCAATGTTATATAGTAACCCCTCATTACATCTGTTCAAAAACAATGTATCACTGGGCACGGTGGCTCACACCTATAATCCAGCACTTTGGGAGGCCTAGGTGGGCGGATCACAAAGTCAGGAGTTTCAGATCAGCCTGGCCATCATGGTGAAACCCTGTCTGTACTAAAAAAAATTAGCTGGGCGTGGTGGCATGCACCAATAGTCCCAGCTACTTGGGAGGTTGAGGCAGGAGAATCGCTTGAACCCAGGAGACAGAGGTTGCAGTGAGCCAATATCACGCTACTGCACTCCCGCCTGGTGACAGAGCAAGACTCTACCTCAAAAAAAAAAAAAAAAAAGGAAAATGTATCATAAATGATTTCACTTCACTTTGTTGAAGACAATCACATAATAGTTTAGCACCCCCTTGTTACATCAGTCTATGGTTCCATGAACAACTGCCTGAAAACCATATGCCTCCTGTCCACTCGATAACTCTCAAAATAACCATGGAAACTCTGAAAAAAAAATTTTTAGGGGGAGACAGAGTCTTACTCTGTCACCTAGGCTGGAGTGCAGTGGCATAATCTCTCACTGCAACTCCCCCCGCTTCTGGGTTCAAGAAATTCTCCCTGCCTCAGCCTCCCAAAAGTATCTGGGATTACAGGCACCCA
This sequence comes from Plecturocebus donacophilus, assembly GCA_004027715.1. NCBI lineage: Eukaryota > Metazoa > Chordata > Mammalia > Primates > Pitheciidae > Plecturocebus > Plecturocebus donacophilus. Next base: position 27,429 of record PVKP010029468.1, read on the forward strand.
CCACCACACCTGGCTAATTTTTGTATTTTTAGGAGAGATGGGGTTTCACCATATTGGCCAGGATGGTCTTGAACTCCTGGGTTCAAGCGATCCTCTTGCTTCAGCCTCCCAAACAGCCGGGATTTCAGGAGTGAGCCACAACACCCAGCTGACAAATTTTTGAATTCTCTCACTGATTACTAACTACAGTGGTAGATGTATTAAACTGTGTTGCCCTATACGCATACTAGAGTCTCAGGAAACAGTATAGCACAGAACTAAAGAGCTTGGATTCTGGAGATCAAAAGTAACCTGGCCCTTGATGACCACATACACTAACTCCAAATCCTACACCATCAAATGAGCAGTCTCCAATTCAAGGGAGAAAATAGTTCTGCAAACTTAGATCAGGCTTCAATTTGGACCAAATGTAATTCATAGAAACAAATTACAATGTTTATTCCTTACAATGACTCAATCTTCTCATTTGCTTCTCCCTTCAGTCTAAGAATGAGGCACTTTTTCTATCTAGAACTCTTCTCCTAGGGACTCTAGATAACACTCCCCCCTCGACCCTGGAGGGCTCTTGGTCCCTTTTTTTTTCTTTCTAGAGATGGGGGTCTCACTTTGTTACCCAGGCTGGTCTTAAACTCCTGGGCTCAAGCACTCTTCCACCTGCCTAGGACTTCCAAAGTGCTAGGATCACAGGCATGAACCACTGTGCTGGTTCATCTTTTCTGTATCTTCGACAGATGGCCTAGTCCATCTTTTCCGTATCTTCGACATTTATCTACTAGCTTCCCTCCATATAAACTTTGTCAAGTTTCCTTTAAAACTCTTCCCTTAAACTTACCATTTTGTTGAAGCCTCAATCTTTTCTTCAATACCACATACCAGAGCATCCTGAGAAACTACATTGTCTTTAGGGCCTACTTCACACTTTTGTGAAGTAGGCTTTTGTGCAACATTCCTCTAAAATTCCCCTTACACTAAGATTAACACTTACCATACTAAATTGTTAAATCCAATGGATTATTTTTGAGTCTTGACCTCCCAGGAACATCTGTCACTAAACTATTATGACTCTCTTAAAATGCTCTTCTGGTTTCTAGGATACCACTTTCCAAATTCTATTTGTTCATTTATTGAATAGGTACAAATATAAAACACCTACAAATGGTGCCAAGCACTGAGCTACAATCTGGGGATACAGTTTCTGCAGAGTGTGTATGTGTATATCTGACCGGAGCTTTATTATTTCTCAAGTCAGTCTTGAGTTTTTTATGTTTTTAATAGAGATAAGGTCTTACAATATTGCCCAGGCTCGTCTCAAACTCCTGAACTCAGGCCATTCTCTGACCTTGGCCTCCCAAAGTGCTGAGATTACAGGCATGAGTATTGCGGTTTTTTGGTTTTTTTTTTTTTGTATTTTTAGTAGAGACTGGGTTGCATCATGTTGGCCAGGCTGTTCTTGAACTCCTGGCTGCCCGATTCAGCCTCCCAAAGTGCTGGGATTATAGGCATGAGCCACCTCGTCCCTGTTTCCCATCTTTTTTTTTTTTCT
>PVKP010029469.1:0-29009 GCA_004027715.1 Plecturocebus donacophilus
ATTTTTTGTAGAGATGAGGTCTCACTAAACTCCATAGGCTGGTCTCAAACACTTGGGCTCAAGTGATCCTCCCACTTCAGCCTCCCAAAGTGCTGGGATTACCATTGTGAGCCACCGGACTGCTTAAAACAACTCTTAAAATGGTTTTTAGGTCTCAGAGAACGCTGCATAAAAATTGTACCTATAGCTCATGGTGCATTAGCATGATTAGTAAGGTGTAGAAATAATCATTCAATAATAAATCAGTAATGCCTTTTTTGTTTTTGTTTTTGTTTGGAGACAGAGTCTTGTTCTGTCATCTGGGCTGGAATGCAATGGCATGATCTCAACTCACTGCAACCTCTGCCTCTGGGGTTCAAGCAATTCTCCTGCCTCAAAAGCCTCCCCAGGGACTATAGGAGCACACCTCCACATCTGGCTAATTTTTGTATTTTTAGTAGAGACAGGGTTTCACCATCTTGGCCAGGGTAGTCTTGAACTGCTGACCTAGTGATCCACCCACCTCGGCCTCCCAGAGTACTGGGATTACAGGCGTGAGCCACTGTGCCCAGCCAGTAATGCCATTTTGAGTAGAGATTTTTTTTTTTTTTTTTGCCCCTGTGGTTTGTGCATTTTGCTGAACTTATTAGCACACTCTTTTTGTGTGGTCTCTTCAATCCACAAAGGATGTCAACTCCCATGCAAGTCGATAGTATAGGCAAAGAAACCTTCAGCTTTTCATTTTAAAAATTTCTTCCTTATTTTACTCTATCCAAAAAAATCCAAAGCCTTATAAAACTTTCTACTACACAAGATGTTGATGAAGTGTGATATTTAGTGCATGTTTCATCCCTACTAAAAACTAAAAATGACTTTTTAATCAAACTTCCTTGAAAAATATTAAGCTTAATCTTTGTTGAAATTTCTTTCCTTTTCATAAAAATTTTAAACAGCTTTATCAGGATATAATTCACATACTGTACAATCCACTGCTTGAAAGTGTAAAATTCAATAGTTTTTAGTATATTCACAGAAATGTCCAATCATCACCAGAGTCAATTTTAGAACATTTTCACTACCTCAGAAAGGAACCCCATGCCCTTCAGCTGTGACCCCTCTCTCTACCCCATGCATCCCAGCCCAGGAAAACCACTAATCTCTTCAACAGAATCATATAAAATGATTATAATATTGTTATTAAAAATATCATGTTTTCAGGTTCATTCATGTTACAGCCTGTGTCGTTACTTCATTCCTTTTTTTTTCTTCATTTGAAAAATTTTATATTTGAGAATGGTGTACACAGACTTGAAACCAGATATTTACTAGACAGACTTTGCAGAATATATTTAATATAAAAATATAGACAGAGGACATTTTGAAGGTGGAACCAAAAAAGAAAGAGAGAGGAGAGAGAGAGAGAGAGAATTTAATTCCTTCTTATGGCCAAATAATAGCTTATTGTTTGGATATATCATACTATCTTTTGTTTATAGATTTGTGAGTTGACAGACATTTGAGTTGTTTCCACTTTTTGGCTATTATTAATACTGAAGCTATAAACATTTGTGTAAAAGTTTTTATGTGGACATATGTTTTAAATTCTTCTGGGGGGGCACCTAGGATTAGATTTGCTGGGTCATGTGTTAACTTTGTTATTAATCATTTGAGGAAGTGCTAAACTGTTTTCCAAAGCAGCTGCACTATTTTGCATTACCACCAGCAGTATATGAGGGTTTTGATTTCTCCACATCCTCAATAACACTTGTTACTATCTTTTTCATTATAACCATACTAGTGGGTGTGAAGTGGTATCTCACTGTGGTTTTGATTTGCATTTCCCTGATGGCTAATAATGTCAAGTATCTTTTAATGCACTCTTTAGCCATTTCTATTTCTTCTTTGAAGAAATGTCTGTTTAGAACTTTGCCCATTAATTTTTTTTTTCACAGATGAGATCTTGCTCCGTCACCCAGGTTGGAGTGCAGCTCACACAGCCTCAAACTCCTGGTCTCAGGCAGCCCTCCTGCCCCAGCCTCCTGAATAGCTAGGACCACAGACATGTTCCACCATGCCTGGCTAATTTTTACATTTTTTGTAGAGATGGAGTCTTGCTCTTTTCCCCCAGGCTGATCTCAAACTCCTGGGCTCCCGTCTTGGCTTCCCAAAATGCTGAGATTATGGGCGTGAGCTACCCCATCTGGCCTAAAATACTTCTTAAAATTTTGGCAAAATATACGTAACATAAAATTACCATCTTAGTCCTTTTACATTTGCAGTTCAACAGTGCTAAGTCCATTCACTTTGTTGTGCTTTTCCAATGCTAAAATTGAATTATTTGTATTTTATTATTGAATGTGAGTTGTTAAGAGTTCTTTATATGTCCTTTATATGTTTAGCTATAAATCCCTTATTAGCGATATGATTTATAAATATTTTCTCCCATTCTGTGGGTTGTCTTATCACTTTCTTGATAGTGTCCTTTGAAGAATGAAGGTTTCTAATATTGATCAAGGCCAGTTTGTCTCTTTTTTCTTCGGTTGTTTGTGCTATCGGTATCATATCTAAATATCCATTGCCAAATATTAGGTAATCAATATTTTTCTTCCAAGACTTTCAGACTTTCTTCCAAGACTTTTATGGTTTCAGCTCTTACACTTAGGTCTTAGATTCATTTTGAGTTGATTTTTGTATACGATAAGGGGCCAGCTTCTTTCTTTTGCATAATGACTACCAGATTTCTCAGCGTCATTTGTTGAAAAGACAACTTTTTTCCCCATTGAATGATCTTGACACCTTCATTAAAAATTAGTTGACTGTAGACACATAGTTTTATTTTTGGACTCTCAATTCTATTCCATTGATTAATATATCTGTCCTTATGCTAGTCCCACATTATCTTGATTACGGCTGCTTTGTATTAAGTTTTGAAATTAGGAAATGTGAGTCCTTTAATTTTGTTTTTCCTTTTCAGGAGTATTTTGGTGATTCGGGGTTCCTTTCAATTCCAAATAAACTTTAGAATCAGCCTGTCAATTTCTTCAAAGAAGTCAACTGGGATCTTGATAGGAATTGCATGGAATTTGTAAATCGATTCAGGGATTACTGCCATCTTAACAATATGAAGTATTTGCAAAAAAAAGCCTTATGGTAAAAATAAATAAATAGGCTGGACGTGGTAGCTCATGCCTGTAATCCCAGCACTTTGGGAGACCAAGGTGTGTGGATCACTTGAGGTCAGGAGTTCAAGACCAGCCTGGGCAACACGGTGAAACCTCCACCTCCTGAATTCTATGGATTCTCCTGCCTCAGCCTCCCGAGTAAGTGGAATTACAGGTGTGCACCACACCCCCAGCTAATTTTTTTGCATTTTTGGTAAAGACGGGGTTTTGCCATGTTAGCCAGTATGGTCTTGAACTCCTTTCCTCGTGATCCACCTGCCTTGGCCTCCCAAAGTGTTAGGATTACAGTCGTAAGCCACCGCACCTGGCCAAGAGACTCCACCTTTTTTAAAAAGTTTTCTAATTAGCTGGGCATAGTAGGATGCTTGTAGTCCTAGCTATACGGGAGACTGAAATGGGAGGATTGCTTGAGCCCAGGAGTTCAAGATTGCAGTGAGCTATGATCATGCCACTGCACTCCAGCTTGGGTGAGAGAGTGAGACCTTGTCTCTGACAAAAAAAAGAGAGAGAGAGAGAAGGAAGGGAGGGAAGGAAAGTAGGAAGGAATGAAGAAAAGAAGGAAGGAAGGAAGGAAGGAAGGAAGGAAAGAAGGACGGAAGGAAGGAAAGAAGGAAGGAAGGAAGGAAAGAAGGAAAGAAGGAAGGAAAGAAGGAAGGAAGGAAAGAAGGAAGGAAGGAAGGAAAGAAGGAAGAAAGGAAGGAAGGAAAGAAGGAAGGAAGGAAAGAAAGAAGGAGTATGCTAACAAACTGGATGACTTAGATGAACAAATTCCTAGATAGGCAAAAACTACCTCGAAAGAACTAGAAACCCTGAATATATTTATAACAAGTAAAGAAATTGAGTCACTAATCTAAAAACTTTCAACAAAGAAAAGTTACCAGATGGTTTCATTGACAAATTCTACCAAATGTTTGAAGAATTAACACCGACTCTTCTCAAAATGTATGCAGGTTTCTCTTTGGAATGTCTTGCATATTTAGAGAGGCCACCGTACAAAGTCTCCTGTTTTTTATACAGGACACATTCTTTGTTTCAGCCAACTCTCAGAGGAGGGGCAACCAGGACAACGGCATCTCACCGGACAAAGAGCATTGGAATATTCTGTTTCATTGATTTATATATCTCTTAATATGTTTCTTCATCAAACTACCAACACTGTAGAGGAGCCCCTGGATCTTATCAGGCTCAGCCCAGATGAGCGAATTTTTTTTTTTTTTTTTTTTTTTTTTTGACGGAGTTTTGCCTTGTTGCCAAGGCTGGAAGGTAATGGCATGATCTCCACTCACCGCAACCTCTGCCTCCCAGGTTCAAGCGATTCTCTTGCCTCTACAGTGTTGGTAGTTTGTTGCTGGTCTACATTGTCTGCCCGCATGGCGAGGAACTGAAGCCTCATGCCAATAGTTAAGGAAGGGAGTCATCTTGGAGGTAGACTCCCCCACCAGACCCTGTCAAGCCTTCAGGTGACTGAATCCCCAGACGACATCCTGATTGCAACCTCGTGAGAGCCTGAGCTAGAATCACCCACCTAAACTCCTGTCAAATCCCTGACCCACAGAAATCATAATATGAAATGGTAATTGTTGGTTGTAAATTTTGGAGTGATTTGTTATGCAACAATGAATAACTAATACAGATTGGGGCTTCCACCATCAGCTTACCATCTTCCTCCACACAATACATTCATCCTCTATTAGCAGACTCCCCATCTTGTGTTGAAACTGAGAATGGCCTCAGCCAAGTGAATTCAGTGCTACTCTGCACTATCAATAATGTTCCATTGACCAAAGCAAGGTTCATGGCCAAGTCCAGAGTCAGAGGTAGGAGAAATAAACTGTACGTCTTGGTGGGAGAGGCTGCAAAGTCATATTGCAAAGAAGCCTGCATACGGGAATGAGAGGGATTTGTGACCATTTAAAAAAATCTACCACTAGCAGGAATATCTTGTTGCACAGAAACTGTCAAAGACTAATGAAGTCATTTGAAAAGGCCATAGGAGACAACTTGAGGGGGCTTCCACCAGCCTAACGTGGAAAAATTAGGATTTGTTTTCAAATACTCAAGAAAAGTCCAGGCACGGTGGCTCATGCCTATAATCCCACAGCTTTGGGAGGCTGAGGCAAGGGAGGATCACATGAGGCCAGGAGTTCAAGACCATATTGGGCAACATAGTGAGACCCTGTCTCTAAAAATAAATAAATAGTTAACTGGGCATGGTGACATGTGCCTGTAGTCCCAGCTACTTGGGAGGCTGAGGTGGGAGGATTGCTTGAGCCAGGGAGGTTGAGGCTGCAGTAAGCTGTTATTGTGCCACTGCACTCTGGCCTGGGTGGCAGAGTGAGTCCCTGTCCCAATAAAATAAAACAAAATACTGAAGAATAAACAAAATTGGGGTGTGGAGAGATAAAACATGTTTGGCAGAATGTTGAGAAGGGCCAAATTTTAGGGATGGACAGAGGAATATTAATGCTTTTAGTCTCCTTACTTTTGGTATATTTGACATTTTTCTTAATGAGAATTTTCAAAACGTAATATGTATTTAAGACAAAAAATTTAGAAAACACAGAAATGTAAAAACTAGAAAATAATTAGTTAATCCCACCACTCAGAGATAGGTGTTGGTAACATTGGACTGACCTTCTAGGATGTTTCTATTCATATTTGCAAACCCTGGCCTCCCAGCCTTACTCAGAGTGTCACTAACCATTGTTGTCTTAGTCTGTTTTGTTCTGCTATAACAGAATACCACACATTGGCTGATTTGTAGCAAACAGAAATGTATTTGGTTCATGGTTCTGGAGGCTGGGAAGTCCAAGACTGAGGGACGCATCTGGCAAGGATCTTCTTGCTGCATCATAACATGACTGAAGGCATTGCATGGTGAGAGAAGGCAAGAGATTGAATTAGCAGTCTCTAGCTCTTTTAAAATTGGCATTAATCTATTCATAAGGGTGGAGCCCTCATGATCTAAACTGCTCCCATTGGGCCCCATCTCCCACTACTGCTGCACTGGGGATTACATTTCCAACACATACTTTTTGGGGGCCACATTCAAGCCATAGTAATCGTTAAGTAAACACAGCCTTCTGCTACGCACCAGGGAGCTGGGCCTCCAGGTTACTGGTAGGAGAAGCAACTTTCTTGTACATTGGTACCGGCAATTTGGATCCTATGGCCTTGGCACTGTGGCTTTTGGGCCCATGTCTGAAACAATTGTATGTGTGTGTGTGTGTGTGTGTGTGTGTGTGTGTGTGTGTTTTGTGGTTTTTTTGTTTTGTTTTGTTTTTGCCCTGACTCAGGATCTTAACACTTGGGGAGGCAGATCCCTTCCGGCCCTTGTAAAGATCTCTCCTGGAACCTGTTTAGCTGCCTGTCTCTGGGCAGTCCCCACACCTACAGAGGGAATTGTGAGTATGCCACAAATCTATATTTGAATGCAAACTATCCTAAACATACCCTACACATTTGGAGAGACTCTGCTTCCCTTTCCTTTTCATGTTATTATGTAATAAGAAGACTGAAATGTTGTTTAATTTATATGGGTTTATTTTGCAAATGTCACCAAATCAGAACTATATCCTACTTTTGTCATTTTAAATATACTAGAAATATTTTTGTGTGCTATTAAATATATTTTCTAATATGATATTTTGTGCTGGCATAATTTTCTGAAGTTGCATGTTATACGTTCAAATTATTTTCCACAGCAGTTTTCACAGCTCTAAATAATGCCACAATGAATTTTTTTTTTCAAGACGGCTTCTCACTCTGTCATCCAGGCTGGAGTGCAGTGGAGTGATCTTGGCTCACTGTAACCTCCGCCTCCACCTCCTGGGCTCAAGCGATTCTCCCACCTCAGCCTTCCGAGTAGCTGGGACTACAGGCATGTGCCACCATGCCCAGCTAATTTTTGTATTTTTAATAGAGATGGGGTTTCACCACATTGGCCAGGCTGGTCTTGAACTCTGGACCTATGATCCGCCCGCCTCAGCCTCCCAAAGTGTTGGGATTACAGATGTGAGCCACCGTGCCTGGCAGACAATGAATATTTTTATAAATAAATCTTCCACTACCTCTCTGTCTTCTTAGAATAGGCTCCTGGATATGGAATTACTGAATCAAGGCATTTGAACATTCATTTAAAACTCTTCATATGCATCGTGGTTTTTTTCTTTCATTAACATAAATTTTTTTTTATTGCATTTTAGGTTTTGGGGTACATGTGAAGAACATGCAAGATTGTTGCATAGGTACACACATGGCAGTGTGATTTGCTGCCTTCCTCCCCATCACCTATATCTGGAATTTCTCCCCGTGCTCTCTCTCCCCAACTCCCCGCCCCCCACTGTCCCTCCCCTATTTCCCCCTGACAGACCTCAGTGTGTGATGCTCCCCTCCCTGTGTCCATGAGTTCTCATTGTTCAACACCCGCCTATGAGTGAGAACATGTGGTGTTTGATTTTGTGTTCTTGTGTCAGTTTGCTGAGAATGATGGTTTCCAGGTTCATCCATGTCCCTACAAAGTACACAAACTCATTGTTTTTGATGGCTGCATAATATTCCATGGTGTATATGTGCCACATTTTCCCTGTCCAGTCTATCATTGATGGGCATTTGGGTTGGTTCCAGATCTTTGCTATTGTAAACTGTGCTGCAGTGAACATTCGTGTGCATGTGTCCTTATAGCAGAACGATTTATAATCCTTTGGATATATACCCAGTAATGGGATTGCTGGGTCGAATGGAATGTCTATTTCCAGGTCCTTGAGGAATCGCCACACTGTCTTCCACAATGGTTGAACTAGTTTACACTCCCACCAACAGTGTAAGAGTGTTCCTATTTCTCCACATCCTCTCCAGCATCTGTTGTCTCCCGATTTTTTAATGATCGCCATTCTAACTGGCATGAGATGGTATCTCGATGTAGTTTTGATTTGCATTTCCCTAATGACCAGTGCATCGTGTTTTACGTTAAAATGTTGCCAATGTGATATGTGAAAAATGATATTTTCCCTTTTTTTTGAGGCTGTAGCTTGCTCTGTCACCCAGGTTGGGGTTCAGTGGTACAATCATAGCTCACTGCAGCCTTGATCTCCTGGGCTCAAGCAATTTTTCTGTCTCAGCCTCTCAAGTAGCTGGGACTACAGGCATGCACCACCATACCTGGCTAATTTTTTATTTTTTGTAGAGACAGGGGTCTCACTATGTTGCCTAGGTTGGTGTCTAGCTCCTAGGCTCAAGCTCAAAAAGTGCTGGGATTACTGGCATGGGCCACTGCGTCTGGCTGATTTGCTCTCCTTTCATCACTAGTGAAAGAAAGAAACAAAGCCGGGTATAGTGGCTCACGCCTGTAATCCAGCACTTTGGGAGGCCGAGGCAGGCAGATCACCTGAGGTTGGGAGTTTGAGACCAGCCTGACCAACATGGAGAAACCCTGTCTCAACTAAAAATACAAAAACTAGCTGGACGTAGTGGCGCATGCCTGTAATCTCAGCTTCTCGGGAGGCTGAGGCAGGAGGATTGCTTGAACCTGGGAGGCTGGGAGGTGGAGATTGCTGTAAGCCAAGATCGCACCATTGCACTCCGGCCTGGGCAACAGCAACAAGAGACTTTGTCTCAAAAAAAAAAAAAGAAAGAAAGAAAGAAAAAGAAACAAACAAACAAAAGCATTTTAATGATTTTGGGGAGGGGTCAGGAGATATTAAGTGAAAAAGGACCCAGAACTCTCTCTTTTGAAAGACAATTTCTATAATGTGACCTGCTTCTACTTTAGCACTTGGTAGGAATTAGTATTGGAACACTGGAGCTGGACAGATAAGGGCTTGAAGTCCAGCACCTTCCAGGTGCAAACTTGGGCAGGCTCCTTGCCCTGTTTCTTCAGCCTGTGGGAAGGGAGTCATAGGAGTCCCCACCACCCTGTGTCCTGTGGCAATTTCATGAAGTCAAGTCTTAGCTTTTGCCTGCCCCGGAGTAAACACTCAACAAGGTAACTGTCAGGGCCATGACATACACGGATATTTGCAAATATTATCAAGTATAAACACAGATTACTGCTGAATGATGGTGTACCATGCGATTTTTTGTTGTTGTTCCTTTTTTACTTTGTTCTGTGCTGTTGAAGTTTTTGTTTTGTTTTGTTTTGTTTGAGACGGAGTCTCCCTCTGTTGCCTGGAGTGCAATGGTGTGATCTGGGCTTACTGCAACCTCCGCCTCCTGGCTTCAAGCGATTCTCCTGCCTCCACTTCCTGAGTATCTGGGACTACAGGCACTTACCACCACACCCTACTAATTTTTGTATTTTTAGTAGAGACAGGGTTTTACCATGTTGGCCAGGATGGTCTCGATCTCCTGACCCCATAATCCGCCCGCCTCAGCCTCCCAAAGTGCTGGGATTATAGGTGTGAGCCAACACTCCTGGCCGCTATTGAAGTTTTTAATAATGATCATGTGTTCCAGAAAACTTTTTTAAATATTTTTTTTCCAAATGCAGCACCTCCTAGCTGGAAGCCCCCCACTCCGCAAGGCTTGCAAATGCTTCAGCACTAAGCTGGCCCCCAGACAGCTGACACCCCAGCCCACCCGCAGCTGATGTCTCAGAAGGCTGCATGGATCAATGTGTCGGGGCCCTCTGCCAGGTGTGCAGCTGTGACCTCTTACAGTCTGAGCTGCTCTTGCCACAGCGAATTGGGGGCCCTGCTGGCTGGGGAGAGGGTCCGGCTGGAGCTCAGCAGAGATGGGGGAGCCGAGAACTGCTGTAGTAGCCCCAGCCCATCCGGTACTACCATCTGTGCCTCTGGCCTGGCAATCCCTGCAGGCCTTGGAATATTTTCAGAACTGACAGAGGCCTTCCTGATCACCTAGGCTGTGGTTCAGCCTCGGCTGCATGTGAGAATCATTCAGGAAGCATCTTCAAACAAGCCGATGCCTGTGTTCCACCCCAGACCTTTTAGAGCAGGATCTCCAGAGGTGAGCCCAGGTATTGGCAGGTGAATCTACTGGACAGACAGGGTCAAAAACCACTTCATCCAAACTCTTCCTTTAATAGTCAGAGAAGTTGAGTGCCTCTCATAGCACCACAAGGCACAAGATAGGACTCCAGCAGAGTCCTCAGCTGGTAAAACAGCACAGACCATCATAGTCCTCCCTTACAACCTGAGAAGGCAAGTGGTTTGTAGAGATTTTTTTCAGTCATCTCAATTAGTTCACATAACACGGGGAGGAAGGCAGGTGGGTATTTTCTCTGCTTCGTGGATCAGGAAACTGAGGCTCAGGAGGATGACGTGAATTGCGAGTTTGAGATGTAAGCAGAATGACAATGTGACTTAATTCCCAAGACATCCAGAAGCAGGGCTCCTTCTCAGGGAGCCACTAAGGTGGAAATGCCTTTGTGGGCTGGCTGAGAGGAGCGTTCTTCAGCCCTCTTCCAGAGCCACTGCACCAGCACACCTGAGTGTGAGAAGAGCATGCGCAGTTTTTAGAAACTCCTCAAGGGACTATAATGGACACTACAATTTGAAGGTCATTTCAAGTGCATCCATGGTGGGGACTTGCGGCTACACCGCAAGAGCGTATTTTGATTCGTAATTGAATGGGAGGCCGAGCAGAAGAAAACCTCAAAAAAACTGTAATTCATATTGTCAGAGAGATAAGATACTACGTTCACTAAGCAAGAATAGGATGGCATTTAATTTTTTTTTTAGACGAAGTCTTGATCTTGTTGCCCAGGCTGGAGTGCAATGGTGTAATGTCGGCTCACTGCAACCTCCACCTCCCGGGTTCAGTTCTCCCCACTTCACCTTCCCGAGTAGCTGGAATTACAGGCATGAGCCATGACACCCAGCGAATTTTTGTATTTTTAGTGGAGATGGGATTTCTTCATGTTGATCAGGCTGGTCTCAAACTCTTGACCTCAGGTGATCCACCCACCTTGGCCTCCCAAAGTGCTGGGATTACAGGCGTGAGCCACCATGCCCTGCCTGGTATTTAATTTTTAAAAGAAATGGTGACACTGAAAAATAAAAGGCAATGGAGATAGATTGACAAAATTCTGAGTTCTAATGCTGATTTTTATTCTGGGGGGAATACATACAAAAAGAATGTATTGTAGCACATAATATTCACTAAAGATGTGCAGGTAGGTTCTGTAAAGTCCTGTAGATAAGAGCAGAGGATATCTAAATCCAAAAGAAATAAACAGGAATCCATGAATAGCTCACAAATATGTGAAAACCTTCTCACTAAAAATCAGTGAGATACAAATGAAAAGCACAATGAGATATCATTTTATTTTCCCTTTTTGTCTTTTTAAAACAATGATTTTTTTTTTTTTGGAGACAGGGTCTCACTTTGTTGCCCAGGCTGGAGTGCAGTGGTGCAATTACAGCTCACTGCAAGCAGCCTTTACTTCCCAGCTATTTAGGAGGCTGAGATGGAAGCCTCAGGCAATCAAAAAACAAAATTTAAAAGTCATTGTTTGGCCAGGCGTAGTGGCTCATGCCTGTAATCTCAGCACTTTGGGAGGTGGGTGGATTGCTTAAGCTCAGGAGTTCGAGACCAGCCCAGGCAGCATAGTGAGATCCCCATGTCTACGAAAAAATACAAAAATATTAGTCAGGCATGGTGGCATGCACCTGTAGTTCCAGCTACCCTGGAGGCTGAAGTGGGAGGATAACTTGAGCCTTGGAGGCAGACATTGCAGTGAGCTGAGCTGGTGCCACCACCTGGGTGACAAAGCAAGACCCTGTCTCAAAAAAAAAAAAAAAACCAATGAAACAAAAAATATTTTCTTAGTTCATTCTTTCTTTCTGCTATGTGAAAGATAATTACACTTTTTTTAGTCTTTTAGTATCTCCCTTTGAAAGTTCACCAGGTATACTTAACAAAGTTGAAAATTGGTATCTTAAATAATCCAAGAATCTTGTGCATGTATATGGAATGTTAGGTTTTGTGGTTTTTTAACCTAACAAATGAGGCATTATTAATTATAAGACAATATTTGTTTATATTTCTCACATCTTGACAAATTTATTTGCTTTCCATTTTTTTCTACATCTCAGATCATTTTCTTTCTTTCTGAAGCACAGGAAGTAGACAATACCACTGTATAGGAAGCGCAGAAAGTAGACACTGCCTACTGCGTAAGGAGTACAGTAGTAGAGGCCAGGCGCGGTGGCTCATGCCTGCAATCTCAGCACTTTAGGAGGTCAAGGTGGGCGAATCACCTGAGGTCAGGAGATTGAGACCAGCCTGGCCAACATGGTGAAACCCTGTCTCTACTAAAAATACAAAAATTCATCAGGAGTGGTGAAGGGCACCTGTAATCTCAGCTACTTGGGAGGCTGAGGCAGGAGAAACACTTGAACCCGGGAGGTGGAGCTTGCAGTGAGCTGAGACCGTGCCATTGCACTCCAGCCTAAGCAACAAGAGTGAAACTCTGTCTCAAAAATTAAAAAAAAAAAAAAAAAAAAAGAAGTACAGTAGTAGACACTCTCTACAGTATAGGAAGTTCAATAGTAGAGACTGCGCTACTCAGATCCCTGTTCCTGGGTTGTGTGCCCGACCCCAGCTGCTGGGAGTGTTGGCCGCCAAAAGCTCACAGCTGCATCTTGCTCTCAAGAATGATCTTTGGCCAAGAAGGGCAACCTCACCTGAAGAAGCTTGGAAGTTATACCCTGACTGAGGGGACACAGCCAATGACAGCCGGTGGTAGGTGGGTATACAAGCCCACTCCCTTGCATCACAGTTCCATCTGTGCTCCAGCACTCCCCATAGGATGAGTCTAAGGCTAGACTTCAGCTGAAACTCTATCTTTGCCTCTCTTCCCTATCCTACTTCTCTCACTGCCTTGCAGATTTCTCCTGAGAGTAATAAATTACTTGCATATGAACCCCATCTTAGGTTCTGTTTTGAGGGATTCTGACCTAAGACATCCTCTAGAAGTTCTTTTTGTATAGGTCTGTTATATACAACTCTCTCTATTTTTGTTTATTTGAAACTGCCAATTTTCTCCTTGTTCTTGAAAGGTAGTTTAGCAGGGTACACAACTTCAGGTTGATATTTATTTTCTTCTTAGCACTTTAAAGAAATAATTTCAAACAAGTATATGAAAAGATGCTCAACATCAATTAATTGTTAGGGAAATGCAAATAAAAACCATGATGAGATGGAACATCTACTAGGATGGCCATAATCAAATAGATGGACAATAGCAAGTGTCGGTGAGGATGGGGAGACATTGCAACCCTTATATATTGCTAATGGGAATGTGAAATAGTGCGGCTATTTTGAAAAACAGTCTGGGAATTCCTCAAAAATTTAAAACACAGAATTACCTTAAGACCCAGCTATCCCCTCCTAGGTATTTACCCAAGGGAAATGAAAACATGTGTTCACACAAAAACTTGTATGTGAGTGTTTCTAGTGGCATGATTTATAATGGCCAAAAAGTGGAAACAACTTAAAAGTCCTGTTACTGAGATCCAGCTCGGTCGGGAGACTCCGACCAGGTGGGCTGAAGGTATTTGAGAGGCAGACACTCAGACAGAACAACAAAATGGATCTATCCTGGGGACCAACAGCCTGAGATCCTGTGGGGCTGACAGCTCTCCAGACTGAAGGCTCCAAGCAGAGATTCATCCACATACTTATTTGCTCTTTGACAGTGATGCTTATTAACACACAGGTATTCTACATATACACATAACTTGGAAATATACCAGGTAGGCAGCTATTACCTGCCTACCACTAATTACAAACTGAAAGTAACTTCCACAAAGGAGCCATGGGAGCAAGTAAACTTAATGTTTCTCAACATCCTGTGTTATAAATGGGGGAGTAAGTCCCTCTCATGGGGTCTTTGAGGACCACTTGAATACTGCTGTAGAAATTATACTTGAAGAGGTATATGAAATTAAAGGATTTATTCTACTCACAGGTCCTGGACAAGGGGCCATAGCATGCACAGAGGATCACACAAGTCACCTGAAGATATGTGGTCATGACAGGCAGGGAGGGAGCAGAGCAAGGACCCGTGGGCAGTGTCTTTATTAAGGTCATGGGTGGTGTAGTGTGTGGCGGGAGGGAAGCATTCTTGCTGTAACTTGAATGTGACTGGGTGAACATAAAAAGGAACTGTCTCAGCCCATTTATGTTGCTATAACAAAATACCTGAGACTGGGTCATTTATAAACAACAGAAATTGGCTGGGCGTGGTGGCTCAAGCCTGTAATCCAAGCACTTTGGGAGGCCGAGGTGGGCAGATCACTTGAGGTCAGGAGTTCAAGACCAGCCTGGCCAACAAGGTGAAACCCCATCTCTACTAAAAATACAAAAATTAGCCAGGTGTGGTGGCACATGCCTGTAGTCCCAGCTACATGGGAGCCTTAGGCATGAGAATCGCTTGAACCCAGGAGGGAAGGGCTGCAGTGAGCTAAGATTATACCACTGCCCTCCAGCCTGGGCAACAGAGTGAAACTTCATCTCAATAAATAAACAAATAACAGAAATTTTATTTTCTCACAGTTCTGGAGGCTGGGAAGTCCAAGATCAAGGTGCTGGCAGGATCAGTGTCTGGTGAGGGCTGCTCTCTGCTTTCAAGATGACACCTTGTTGCTGCATCCTCTGGAGGAGAGGAACCCTGTGTCCTCACAAAGTGGAAGGCATGGAAGGGCAAAAAGGAAAGGGGCCTAAATTAGTTCTCTCAGTCTTTTTATAAGGCACTATTCCATTCATGAGTGTGGATCCCTCATAACTTAATCACTTCCCAAAAGGCCCTATCTCTTAAAACTACCATAATAGGGACTAAGTGTCCACACATGAATTTTGGGGGACCTTCAGAACATAGCAGGAGGGAAGTGGTAAAATGGGAAAGTCATCAGGAGGCTTATTGCTTGAACACATATGTTAGTGACGGGTATCCAGAAATGAGCAATAACTAGGTAAAAGTCAAAACAAGCAGGGCGGTTGGTGGGAGGGAATGTAAATTAGTTCAACCGTTGTGGAAGACAGTGTGGGGATTCCTCAAGGATCTAGAACCAGAAACACCATTTGACCTAGCAATTCCACTACTGGGTATACCCAGAGGATTATAAATCATTCTACTATAAAGGCACATGCACACATATGTTTATTGTGGCACTATTTACAATAGCAAAGACTGGGAACCAACCCAAATACCCATCAGTGATAGACTGAATAAAGAAAATGTGGCACATATATACTATGAAATACTATGCAGCCATAAAAAGAATGAGTTCATGTCCTCTGGAAGAACATGGATGAAGCTGGAAACCATCATTCTCAGCAAACTGACACAGGAACAGAAAGCCAAACACCACATGTCCTCACTCATAAGTGGGAGTTGAGCAATCAGAACACATGGACACAGGGAGGGGAACATCACACACTGGGGCCTGTCAGGGGTAGGGGTTAAGGGGAGGGAGAGCATTAGGACAAATACCTAATGCATGCAGGGCTTAAAACCTAGATGATGGGTTGATAGGTGCAGTAAACTACCATGGCACATGTATATCTGTGTAACAAACCTACACATTCTGCACATGTATCCCAGAGCTTAAAGTAAAATAAAAAACGAAACAAAACAAAAACCAAGCAGGGTGAGTGCTAACACTCAGGGAGTCACTGAGGCAACAAGTGACAGCTTTATATTACATGTCTATCATGGATGAGTGGATACATAAGAAGTGGTGTATCCATACAGTGGAATATTATTCAGCAAGAACAAAATGAAGTGTTGATACATGTGACAATAGGATGAACATTGAAGACGTTATGCTAAGCAAAACAAGGCAGTCAGGAAAGACTATGCATTATTGTATGATTCCATTTACATGAAATGTTCACAACAGACAAATCTACAGAGACAGAAAGCAGATTAGTGGTTGCCAGGGGTTGGGGTGAGAGGATCGGGAGAATAGGGGAGTGACAGTAATGAATATGGGGTGCCTTTAAGGGTGGGTGAAAATGTCCTAAAATTGATTGTGGTGATAGTTAACATATTAAAATGCTGAACTGTACACTTTAAATGGAAGAATCACATGGTATGTAAATTAAAAATTTAAAACAATTAAAAAAATATTTCAGTCTAACAATCATGCTTCTTGGTATTTATCCAAATGAATTTAAAAAAATTTTTTTTGAGAGGGAGTCTCACTCTGTCACCCACCCTGGAGTGCAGTGGCGTGATCTCAGCTCACTGCAACCTCCACCTCCCGGTTCAGGTGATTCTTGTGCCTCAGCCTCCCGAGTAGCTGGACATATATCACCACGCCTGGCTAAGTTTTGTATTTTTAGTAGAGATGGGGTTTCACCATGTTGGCCAGGCTGGTCTCGAACTCCTGACCTCAGGTGATCCACCCACCTCAGCCTCCCAAAGTGCTGGGATTACAGGCGTGAGCCACCATGCCTATCCAAATTGAAAACTTAGTGCACACAAAACCTGTACATGGATGCATAGAGCAACTGTATTCATGAATGCCAAGATGCCCTTCAACAGGTGAACGGACAAACAAACCCTGGTACATTCAGACAATGGCTTATTATTCAGAGCTAAGAAGAAAAATGAAGTGAGCTACAAAGAAATCAAGTCATGAAAAGATATGGAGGAAACTGAAGTGCATATTACTAAGTGAAAGAAGCCAAGATGAAAAGGATACATACTGTATGGTTCAAACTATATGACATTCTGGAAAAAGTGAAACAGTGAAAAACAAAAAAAGACAGTAAACAGATCAGTGGTTACTAGGGGTTGAGGGGAGAAAGGGATGAGGAGGCAGATTACAGAGGATTTTTAGGGCAGTAGAATTATTCTGCATGATCCTATAGTGGTAGATACATTTCATTATTTGTTTTTCAAAACCCATAGAGCATGCAACACCACAGGTGAGCGCTAATGTTAACCATAGACTTTGAGTGATAACTGTGTGTCAATATAGGTTCATCAGTTGTAATAAATGCACCATTCCAGTGTAGAATATTGATAGTGGGGAAGGTTGGTGGGGACAGGGAGTATATGAGAAGTCTCTGTACTTTCCATTCAATTTCCCCGTGCAGCTAAAACTCTTGAAAAATAAAGTCTATTTTAAAAGAAAAGAAAGCAGAAATCTCCCTATTTTATGTGTGTGTGTATGCATATATGATTTCACTGTGTTCTAGCTGTCATAATTGCCTTGAGAAATTGACTGCAAATCTATTTGTAGCTTTTTTTTTTTTGAGACAGAGTCCCACTTTGTTGCCTAGGCTGGAGTGCAGTGGCTCAATCTCAGCTCACTGCAACCTCTGCCTCCCGGGTTCAAATAATTCTGCTGCCTCAGCCTCCCAAGTAGCTGGACTACAGGCATGTGCCACCACGCTCAGCTAGTTTCTGTATTTTTAGTAGAGACAGGGTTTAGCCATGTTGGCAAGGTTGGTCTTGAACTCCTGACCTTGTGTTCCACCTGCCTTGGCCACCCAAAGTGCTGAGATTACAGGCATGAGCCACTGTGTCCAGCCAATTGTAGCTTCTTTATAGGTGATCCGACTTTTTCCTGTGGTCTTTTAAAATATTTCTATCTTAGGTGTTCTGCATTTCCACTGCAGCCTGTTTAGGTGTTGATTCCTTTTTATTTATCCTGTTTTCTGTGGCTATGGGTTCTAGCCTATCCTCAGTACTAGACATTTCTCGGCCATTATCACTTGAAAGACACCTCTCTTCCATTTTCTGTATTCCATCCTTGTAGATTTCTTTTCTTTCTTTCTTCCTTTCTTTCTTTCTTTTTCTTTCTCTCTTTCTTTCTTTCTTTCTTTCTTTCTTTCTTTCTTTCTTTCTTTCTTTCTTTCTTTCTTTCTTTCTTTCTTTCTTTCTTTCTTTTTTTAGACATAGTCTCACTCTGTCTCCAGGCAAGAGTGCAGTGGTACAATCTCGGCTCACTGCAACCTCCGCCTCCCTGGTTCAAGGGATTCTTCTGCCTCAGCCTCTCGAGTAGCTGGGATTACAGGTGCGTGCCACCATGCCCAGCTAATTTTTATTTTTAGTAGAAACAGGGTTTCACCATGTTGGCCAGGATGGTCTCAAACTCTTGACCTCCTGATCCACCTACCTTGGCCTCCTAAAGTGCTGGGATTACAGGCATGAGCCACTGCGCCTGGTCCCATCCTTGTAGATTTCTAATTTTTCTTCTTCTTCTTCCTCTCTCTCTCTCTCTCGACAGAGTTTCACTTTTGTTGCCCAGGCTGGAGTCCAATGGTGCCATCTGGGCTCACCACAACCTCCGCCTCCGCCTCAAGCGATTCTCCTGCCTCAGCCTTCCGAGTAGCTGGGGTTACAGGCATGTGATGTCACACCCAGTTAATTTTGTGTGTTTTTTTTTAGTAGAGACGGGGTTTCTCCATTTGATCAGGCTGGTCTTGAACTCCTGACCTTAGGTGATCCACCCACCTCAGACTCCCAAAGTGTTGGGATTACAGGCGTGAGCCTACACACCTAGTTCTTATTTTCTTATTCTTATTTTCTATCTCCTTTGTCTTTCTGTTTCCATTTTGGATAAATTCTCTCTTCATCTTTATATACTGTTCTCTTTAACCCTTCCATGGAGTAGTTTTTTTCACTTTTTATTTTGAGAGAATTGTAGACTCACATACAGTTTTGAGTAGTAACATAGAAAAATCCCACATACTCTATCCAATTTCTGCCAGTGGTAACATCTTGCAAAACTACAGAACAGTATCATAACCGGGACATTGACAATTATACAATCAAGATACAGAATATTTCCATCACCCTCATGGAATCTCATGGAACATTTCCTCACCCTAGAATCCTTCATGCTGCCCTTTTATACCCACCCCTACTTTTCTTCCACCCCACCCACTTCTGGCAACCATTAATTTATTCCCCATTCCCCACTTCTATAATTCTGTCATTTTAAGAGTGTTATATAAATGGAATCATACAGTATGTAATCTTTTGGACTGATTTTCTCTCAGCATTAATTCCGTAGAGATTCATCCACTCTATTCCCATTTTTCTGAGAGTTGTTTGTTTAATCATGAACAGGTGTTGAATTTTGTCCAATACTTTTTTTGCATCAACTGATATCGATAATTTTCTTTGGCCTATTAATATGGTAGATTATATTGATTGATGTTCAAATATTGAACCAGCCTTCCATCCCTGGAACCTCACTTAGTCATGAGGTATAATTCTTTTCATGTATGGCCAAATTTTATTTGGTAATACTTGTTAAGGATTTGTACATCTATATTCATGAGGGAGATTGGTCTGTCTATTGAGTTTTTATTTCAACAGTTATATTTTTAATTTCTAAACCTTCTGTTTAGTTTGTTTTAAAATCTGTCTTGCTACTTGTTTCTTTCATATTTTTGTATTTCTAGCTTTGTTTCTTTGGTGATAATGAATAGTGAGTTCATATTTGGTTTATCTAAATCTGGGAGGAATCCCTAGAGCTTACACTGGGGATGCTTTCCTCCAAATAGAATTTGCATTTTTTTTTTTTTTTGCTGGGAGACAGTGACTCTCCTACGGCCACTTTAACCCCCTTTGCATCTATCTCCTCCCATCAGGTCTCAGACCAAGTTCCCCATTCCAGCTCTTTGCTACTGGCCAAAGGATTAATCAATCTCTTGACTGCAAGACTGCAGGTAGCATTTACTGTCCAGGCAACTGTGCCTCTCAGGACTTCTCCCCCTTGAAAATATCTCTCCATTTCTCACAAACCCAGCAAAGCAACACAAACATTGGTTTAGGCAAGATCTAGGGTTTCCTTCTTTCCCTCCCTCCCTCTCTCTCTCTCTCCCTCTCTCCCTCCCTCCCTCCCTCTCTCTCTCCCTCCCTCCATCTCTCACTCCCTCCCTCCCTCCCTTCTTTTCTTCCTTTCTTTCCTCCCTCCCTCCCTCTCTCTCTTTCTTATTTCTTTTTGTTTTGATAGGAGGTGCCCTAAGAATACCTTGTCTACCACACTGCTGGTAGTGGAATGACATTCCATTGTACATCCACCATATAACAAATTTCTCAATGTCTGACACTTCAATTGTTAAGAACAGAGAGTAGATTAAACCCTTACACATTACCAGTAGGGGCATAAATTCAAGACAATAACTTTGGAGAGCTAGTTATTATAATCTAGAAAATTTGAAAATGCACATATCCTACATTTTATTTCTAGCCCATTCTCTCAGAAACTCTTCTGTATATGGCCTAATAGATACATAGAATATTCACTGTGCATTGTTTATAACAGAACTCATTGGAAATAGACTAAATGTTCATTAAGAGCATAATCGTGGTATGTTTATGTAATGGAATACTATACAGCAATGGAAAGAAATAAACCAGATCCACATCTATTAATATGGATAAGTCTCACATACATAATAAGAATGAACACAAAGCAAGTTGCAGAGAAATAAATATATTATGAATAGATTTGCATAAAGTTTAAAACACACAAAACAACAATAAATATGATGAAGAATGCATACATATGTAGAAGAATATAAAGAAATATATAATAGCAATAAACACCAAACTCAGGACGGCAGTTGCCTCTGAAGAGAAGGCTGAAAATATAAATAGAAAGGAGGGCCCAGGAACTGAACTGGTATTGCTTATTTCTTAAACTGGTGATGAGGACATGGTTATTCACTATATTACTCCTTGAATCGTTTAGAAGGTCTCACCTTGTCTTCTAGCCAGCTTAATATCTCTGAGTACTTCTAGTGGAGTGAATCCCAGAGTCACCAGGAGCAATGGAATTGAGTTCAGCTAGGGAGAAGGTATGGTATGATAGACAGCTGAGGTCCACCAGTATTTCTGGAGGCTGAGAAGGGGAGGACTTGTCAAATGTAGTGTTTTCAAATCCATAGGAGGGGAGGGTTTCAAAAAGCCTTGTGTAGTAGGCAGCTGCCGAAGTGGCTCCAAACAGTCTCCACCTCCTGGTATTCACATCCTCATGTAATTCCCTTCCACTGAGCATGGGATGGACCCAGTCACTTGATTCTAACAAATATAATATGGTAAATGATGGGATGTCCTTTCCTAGCTTAGGTTACAAAAAAGTGTGACTTCTATTTTGCCAAAACCCTCTTTTTCTGGCTCATCTTACTGGCTTGCTGTGATGAAGCAAGCTGCCATGTTGTGAGCTGTCTGATGGAGAGACCCACATGACAATAAACTGAGGGTGGCTGCTAGCCAACAACAGGCAGTGAACTGAGATCTTCAGTCCAACAGCCCTTGAGGGGACTGAATCCTGTCAACAATAATGTGAGTAAGCATGAAACTGGAGACTTCCTTAATCAAGCTTTCAAATGAGACCACAGCCCCAGCCAACACCTTGATTGTAGCAAGTTGTGTGATCTGCATGCCACAGTTTCAACCTACAGAAACTATGAGGCAGTGAGTATTGTTGTTATAAGTCATTAAGTTTTGGGGTTATTTGTGGTGCCTGTATTGATAACAAATACAGATTTTGGTAACTGGAAATGGGGGGCTGCTACTAATACCTAAAAATATGGGAGCAGCTTTGGAATCCTTGGCATGCAGAGGCTGGGAAGATTTTGAGGAGCATATTAGAAAAAGCCTAAATTGCCTGGAGCACATTATTAGTAAACATTTTGACTTTGAGGAGGCTGCCAATGAGACCTAAAAAGTAAATGAGGAAAATATTATTAGAAACTAGAGGAAGGATGGGTGTGTGCTTGTTGTATAGTGACAGAAAGCTTAGTGGCATGTCAACCTGAGATTATGTGGAAGCCAGAATGTGTGGCTAATGAACTAGGTGATCTAGTTAGGAAGATTTTCAAGTATTGAAGGGGTCTCCTGGTTTCTTCTTGCTGCTTACAGTAAATTGCAAGAGGAGAAAGATAAATCAAAGGAAGGACTACTAAAACTATTCAACAAAAAGGAGCCAGGACTTTATGATTTTAAAAGTTTCCAGTCTCTCTAGATGGCAAACTATATGAAAGTTAAGAAATGGCTTCTTGGCTGAGTGCAGTGGCTCACACCTACAGTCCCAACAATTTGGGAGGCTGAGGCAGGAGAGTTGCTTGAGCCCAGAGGTTCAAGACCAGCCTTGGCAACATAGTGAGACCCGTTTCTACAAAAAAAAATTTAGTTGGGTATGGTGGTGCACACCTGTAGTCCCAGCTACTATGGAGGTTAAGGTGGGAGGATCACTTGAGCCTGAGAGGTTGAGGCTGCAGTAAGGCAAGACTGTGCCGCTGCACTCCAGCCATTTTCCCATTTTTTGTTTTTTTTTCCCCTGTGGTTTTCTAATTATCTTAAGTCTTATGATCACACATAATTTTAAAATTTGTGTATATCTCCTCTACTTTAATCCATTTAAGTTGGCAAAAGCACCATTCCCAATCATAAATACACAGCAGTTCTACAGTTTTAGGTTTCTGAGTGGCTGTTTAAAGACAATCCTAAATTATAACTTAGTTTGACTTAGATTGTAAAGAATTCAAGAGTGAAGTTTAATTGGCTACTATTTTAAAAGCATGTGACCTTACAGATCATCTATAAAACGTGAGAAGTGTTAAATAATCTTTGATACTACACATAAACAACACTAAAATGCCTTTCAATAAGTAAAAGGAACCATTTTAAATACAGGGAATTCTTATTAGATTGGCATATTTAAGGCCAAAAATATAAAGTAGACATTGCTATTTATCTTTAACCCTTGCCTTTAAGAGACAAACGAATACAAAACACAGGTGAATCTTGCTTGGTTCTGAGACAGTGAAGGAATTTTCCCAGTATTTAAATATATTTATGTTGGGAAAAGCAGCAAAGGAGAAAGGACTTACAGAGTGCCTACATAAACTGGATATGAGTAACATATAAACAAGGAACAACAAACTATGGAAGTCCGCAGGAGGCCTCTGGGGAGGAAGGCCTCTCCATGCCTCATGTTTGGTGCAGGGTGACCTCGGCTCTGTTACCATCAACATTGTGCTTAAGGACGTAAAACCCCTTCATAGCATTATGACATAGCCAGACTTGTAGGCTCCTTGGAAGGTTCACATTCCACCAGCTGTACATAGATAATAAGCTAAAGATAACCACATATTCTTGTTTTGTGAAACTCCCAAACTGCCACTGCTACCAATCTTTAGAATGATACACCAGTTCCGGTTCACTGAGTCACTCGATCATCACTCCACCCCTACTCTGTAGATCAAAGTGATTGTAATCAATAAATAATGTGGATGATCAGAGCTTGGGGCCTTCACTGCCTCCTCCAGAGTAATAAAGTGATGGCCCCCTGGTCCCACTGTCTCTCTTAATCTGTCTTTTTCTCACTCCTTTGTCACCACTGAACTCAGAGTATTCATGGGTGATATAGGGCTGGCTCCCTACATTCTGGCACCCAATGTGTGGAGCTCATGGATTCCCTACAATTTATGTAACTAGTTATATGAATGTAAATATAAAACCAATCTCCATTAAGTTTTAAGATGGCACTCACCATCTTTCAGAAAAGTTTCACATTATTAACAAAGTCTAATCATTTCTTTAGAAGGAGTAAACAGTGATAGCATTTCCTAAATTGGAATTACTACGAAAATTCAAAAACTGAACATATTCACTTAACCACAAGCCAGTCTTAGTTTTCAGTCAGGACTGCCCAACAAAATATTCTATCAGTCATTCATGATCTGAATTCTGGTGTATGAGATCTATTAAAGTATAGTACACAAAAAAGTCATGAGACATTTGTTTTGTAATAAATAAGGCAGTGGCCAATTATTACTCATTAGTAGCTTTTTTGAGATAAGCTAACAAGTCTGCTCTTTCTCCCCTCTTCTTAATGCCAGCAAAGATCATTTTTGTTCCAGGAATGTGCTTCTTGGGATTCTCCAAATACTCCATCAGTGTATCCTCTCCCCAGGTGATGCCTTTGTTGTTATTGGTGTCATTGTAAAAGAATCCAACAGCCTGACCTGTCTTCTGCCCAAAGAGACCATGGAGATGAGGCCCAGTCTTGTGCTTTTCTCCCTTTTCCACGGTGTGGCACTGGGCACACATCTGAACAAAAATCTTCTTGCCTTTCTCAACATCATCCATATTTAATTCTCTTTGTCGTCACTGGCGCAACAAAGGTTACCACTCTGAAGCCGGATGTCCCATTCTTTCTCATTTTCCCAGTTTTTGAAAAGGAATCTCTACAGCAGTGATCCTGTCAGTCCCACCACTGCAGGTCAGGTGGATTGGTGTGGGCCAGATAGCTTGTCTCTTTGATTTCACAAATCCACAGATGAAGAGGAAACTTGAAAGCTGGAGCTACAGCCCAGGAGCCTCCATCACAGATGGACCTGATTGAGATGATGGGGAACTGGACTTGAGCTGATGCCGAAATGGAAGGAGAATTTAGGGAAACATGGGACAGAGTTAATGCATTTTGCATGTGAGGGAATTCTGAATCTTTGGGGTCCAGAGGTTGGACTGTGGTAGGCAGCTTTTAAGAGGGCCCTCAATGTCCCCACCTCTGAGTGTTCATAAGTGTGATATAATTCCCTCTTCTTGAGCTGCTGGACTTAATTGAGGCTTCCTGAAACCAAGGACACAGACTCGAGACCCTCTAGACCTGGGCCCTGTGGTTCCATGCATGGCCCTGGAGCTGCCGGTTCCCTGAGAAGGGCGGATGGCAGAGTGGACCGTGACGTCTCCACGTGGCTCCTGAGCACCTGCTCTGCTCTGCTTCCCCTCCAGGCTCTCTGATTTTGGCTGCCCAGTTGCTAGCCATCATCCTGTGAGGGCATGACCTGATCTGTGCTTAGCCCCATAAGCTCTATTCTCTCCCCTAGACATCTCACACTCTGCGGGGACCCTGGAGAGAAAGGCAGCCTTGGGCTTCTTGGAAGTGCCAGGAAAGGAAAACAATCCAATTGTTTAGGGGCCCCACTTCTCACTGGAGCTGGGGATCCTCATCCCCTAGGAAATTCTGGCCCTTAGTCACTGCCCTCCTGGCCAGACCTGCTGCTGCTATACCCAGCATCTTTGCTCACCAGCCTTATCCTAATATGAAGGCTGAAGGCACATTTGGGCTGTGCCAGGAGCCGGGGTGATTGACAGCTGGAGTTCCTAGTGGGGCTCATTAAGAGAAGCTGGGTGGGGCCTAGGGGAGCTCACTCTCCCCTGCCAGTCCCAGACCCAGGCAGTGAGTTGGGAGGGGGCAGGAGAGGGGGTCAGAGCATCCAAGCTGGATGTCCTCTGCATCCTGGCAGCTTGAGGCCCCAGCTGTGCCCACTGCCAAGGGCCAGGCTCTGCTCCTGAAGGCCCAACAGCCAGCTGGAATATTCATAAGTGCCAGAGCCTCCCACTCCTGGGCCTGTGGCTTCCTTAGACCCCCTGGAACATGCCCTTCATGGCCTTTCCTTCTAGAGACACCACAAGTGACTACGCCCCACTCTCAACACTTCCTCCTCCCTGTCCACGTCCCCGCTTCCCATGATTTCCCAGTCTTGCAACACACAGGCCTGCCTGTCATTTTGATTTGTTTGATCTCCCAAGAGTTACTTATAATATGTAACATTATAAACCAGAAGTAAGCTTCTCTGTCTAACAAGGGCTACTGGAAAGACTTCTTTTCTGTTTATACCCTTTTATCTTGTTTAAATATTTTTATGTCTTTTTAGTTTCTTTCAAAATCAGGAAAAGCAAGAGATATTTCCTTTTTGGAAGAAGAAAAAGCCCATTATTTCCCCTCCTGGTGGTAAAGAGGACTCTGTAACCAGGGTGATTGTATTTGAATCCCTATCCTGGGTGACCTTGGGCAAGTTACTTAACCTCTCTGTGCCTTAGCGTTCTCATGTGTGAAATGAAGTTAATAATTCCTTCCTCAGAAGGTTATGAGGATTAAATGGATTAGTGTATATAAAATGCTTACTGATACATAGTAAATCTTTTTTTTTTTTTTTGAGACAGAGTCTCATGCTATTGCTCAGGCTGGAGTGCAGTGTTGTGATCTTGGCTCACTGCAACCTCTGCCTCCTGGATTCAAGCGATTCTCCTACTTCAGACTCCCAAGTAGCTGGGATTACAGGCATGTGCCACCATGTCCTGCTAATTTTTGTATTTTTAGTAGAGATGGGGTTTCACCATGTTGGCCAGGCTGGTCTTGAACTCCTGACCTTGTCATCTGCCCACCTCAGCCTCCCAAAGTGCTGGGATTGCAGGCGTGAGCCACCACGACTGGCTGATACATAGTAAATCTTAAATAAACATTTGTTAAATAAAATTTAAAACTCAGCCGCCTGGAAAAGAAGGCCGCTGAGTCTTAGGGTCCAGTGGCTCCCATCTCAGCCCCTGTTTCCATCTCTTCCTACTAATTTCTGACCTCAGATTCCAGATGTGAGAATTTGAGCTGGTTTCAGTTTCTACTCCAAGCTATTGGCCCACGACACTGCCTAACTCCGGGGCTCCTGGCAGGTCCTGTGCACTTTCAGCCGCCTGTGTCCTCTGCCTGTAAGCCCAATCCTGAGGACAAGCAGAGCCTGTGGACAGGCCATGCACACCCCAGCTGTCCTCCCTAAGCTTGAGATGGAACCACATCTAACAGGTTCCACAAGCCTGGTTCATACCTGGTGCTCACGACACCAACTGTGGCTGGCTGTTCTGTCTGTGTGGAACAGCCCTGTACCCTCCCCAGGAAGGACCAGGGCATAGCTTGGGGTACCATTAAAAAGCAAATTCATTTGGGAGGCCGAGGCAGGCACATCACAAGGTCAAGAGATCAGACCATTCTGGCCAACATGGTGAAACCCCGTCTCTTCTAAAAATAAAAAAATTAGCTGGGCGTGGTGGTGTGTGCCTGTAATCCCAGCTACTTGGGAGCCTAAGGCAGGACAATCGCTTGAACCCGGAAGGTGGAGGTTACAGTGAGCCACGATTGCGCCACTGCACGCCAGCCTGGTGGTAGAGTGAAACTCCATCTCAAAAAAAAAAAAAAAAGCAAATTCATAAAGACAGAAAGTATAGTATGGGTTACCAGGGGGTGAAGGGAGAGAATAACAGGGAGTTATTTTTTAATGGGTACAGAGTTTCTGTTTGAGATGATGAAAAAGTTCTGGAAATGGATAGTGATGGCTGCATAATATTGTAATGCCACTAAATTGAACACTTAAACATGGTTAAAATGGCTGGGCGAGGTGGCCCACACCTGTAATCCCAGCACTTTGGGAAGTCAAAGCAGGTGTGTCACCTGAGGTCAGGAGTTCGAGACCAGCCTGACCAACGTGGTGAAACTCTGTGTCTACTAAATACAAAAGATTAGCTGGGTGCGGTGGCACACCCTGTAATTCCCGACTACTTGGGAGGGCGAGGCAGGATAATTGCTTGAACTCAGGAGGTAGAGGTTGCAGCGAGCTGAGACTGCACCACGGTACTCCAGCCTAGGCAACAAGAGTGAAACTCCGTCTTAAAGAAGTAAATAAAAATAAATATGGTTAAAATGGTCAGTTTTATGTTATGTATAGAAACATACAGGTATACATATACACACTTTTCTCTAGTGCATATAGATCATTCTCCAGGGTAGACCACCTGTTAGTCCACAAAAGAAGTCTTAACAAATTTTGAAAGATGGAATTATCATACAATATATCTTTTCTGAATACAATGAAAAAAGTAGGAATGAATCAGAGAAAGAAAACTGAAAGAGTCACAAATGTGTGGAAATTAAACTTACTCTTAACCAATGGTTGATTAAGAAGAAATCACTTGGGAGTTTCTCCAAACCTGTTCTGGTTCGAGGGGTGCCCAGAAAAAAAAAATAGGAAGAAATCTCAAAGGAAATTTAAAAATGTAGAGATGAATTAAAAATATAAAAACAGGCTGGGTGCGGTGGCTGACACCTGTAATCCCAGCACTTTGGGAGGCCAAGGCAGTGAATTGCTTGAGTTCAGGTGTGCAAGAGCAGCCTGGGAAATATGGTGAAACCCCATCTCCACCAAAAATGCAAAAAATTACCTGGGTATGGTGGCGCACGCCTGCAGAGCCAGCTACTCAGGAGGCTGAGGTAGAAAGATTGCTTGAGCCTGAAATGGGGAGTTTCCAGTGAGCCAAGATAAGGCCACTGCACTCCAGCCTGGGCGAGAGAATGAGACCCTGTCTAAAAAAAAAATAAAATAAAAAATAAAAAATAAAACTTATGAAATGCAGTGCTTTGAGGGAAAATTATAATAGTAAATGAACTTATTAAAAAAGACCTCATTAAAAAATGACCTCATTAAAAAATTAACAACCTAGCCCAACTTTTCAAAGAACTTAGAAAAAAAAAGAGCAAACTAAACCCAATGCTAGCATAAGAAATAAATAATAAAAAATGGAGATAAATGAAATTGAGAATGGAAAAAGAGAGGATCACTAAAACCAAGATTGGTTCTTTAAAAGATAACAAAACCGAAAAAAAAAGGAGAGAGATCCAAGATGGCTGTTTAGCAACAGCTCAGGATTGTAGCTTCCAGGGAAAGCACAGAGAGCAAGTGGACGCCGCAATTTCAGATGAATTTTTGTTTCCCACAGACTGGAGATTCCCGGCAGAAGAGCCCCACGGGTCGCCAGCACCGCTCTTTTGGCTGGCGTGGCTGATTTGCCGGTGTCCTGGCGCGGCACTTCTCGGTGCTGAGTATACGGGACTGGGTGCCCTTTTAGTCGGGCTCGGCTGGTCCCATCCCCACGAGGAGAACAGCAATTGGAAGCGCTGAGGACTGAGAGTTTCACAGCAAGCACAGCGAACCCGGGAAGGTCCGGCTCTGTGGGGAACGGGCATCCACCAAAGGAAAACGAAGAAACAGAAAAAACTTCATCACCGGGTGGAGAGAGATCCA
>PVKP010029470.1:0-28974 GCA_004027715.1 Plecturocebus donacophilus
CACCATGCCTGGCCTAGTTTTAGTCTTTTATAAAGAGAAATAGAGAATGAATGTTAAGTGGCAACCAACAGTTTCATTATAATTACTTCAAGAATTCTATGTAATGATTTTTGTAGTGCCATGTAAACCATAATTATTATAGGGTAAACCATTAAAATGAAACAATTATTTTGCTGAAAATAACAGGATAAAACATTAACAATTTGTTATAATTACTTAAACTATTTAAAACTAGTCAGACATGTACTAATAAATTGTACACTAATGAGAGTTTTAAAATATTAGCACACTCTTGTAGGAATTATAAAGATAATACAAATTATATTATTAATAATAACAATAAAATAATTTAAGGATAAAACTATATCATAAAAAGAGCATTCTTCACAGAAATATCTAAAATTGAGTACATTTAGAATTTATTAACTTGTAGGTAAGTGCAAGTGAGATTAAAATCCAAATGCTCTGTTATTGTTGGGGGGAATAAATAAAAAATATTTAAAAACAAAATTGTTCTAAAAGAATCTGGGATAAAATATGAAACAATAGAAAATAAAATGCCAAAAATATACATAACAACTACCAGCTCTTATAATGGATTATAAAATCAGAATAGACAATGGAAATAGATCAATTTAACTTAATAGATTTGGAGTGAATGGAAAGAAAAAAACTAATATTCATCAAGTAAATATTATATTTGAATTTTAAAAAAGTATTTTATTTTTAACATGTTCTTCTTCCAAGAGTGAAGGCTATAGGCTTCCAATTAAAAAAGTGTATTTGTGGATTAGAAAATCTACAAAGAGTTTTTTTTTAACGTCTGTCTTTGAGTTTATTTTTTAACCAAGTGCTGCCTTAATCCATGGGATCTTTAAATTACTGTAATCCCTATTATTGTAATCCTTAAATTGAACAACGGAGGTGGAAACTTCAGAATTTCTACAGAGGGACAAAACTCTTACAGGAAGTAATCTAAGAAGGGTTTGCATAGAATTTTATAAAAAATTGATTTCAAAAAAGCAATTGCCTATATTTTTAAAAATGCAAGATAAAGGGGGAAAGAGGGCTAAAATCTTTCCTTCCCAACCCAACTCTAGATACTGTCACTACTAATTGAACTTAATTTACCTCTGATTCTAGGGACAGAACTTCTGAATTCCAAAAGAATTAGGATACTGACAACCCAACATGACCTTCCTTTTTACCCATATTATGTCTCTCTGCCGCCCTCACCTGGTAACACTGATGCTTCCTCTATAGTTGAGATTTATCCTTGGAGAAGAAATGATCCCATCCCTTTTGAACATTTTTGTAACTGTCTCACATCAGCACATACTAAGTTTTCAAAAAATATTTTGAAAGGATAGATCTATTTTGTACAATAGTCCTTTGAAGAAAAATATTTACAGGTAACGAACTTGCCAAAGTGTTACCAGAGCAGAGTTCTCCTATGTGAACAGTAACACTGAAACTATGACCACCATCATAGTGACAGAAAACAATCTCAACCTACCTGTGTTTTCTCTTGTGATATGAAGAAGTGGAGAAATTGGAGAGACATCAGCAATAGTTAGAATGAGGAACTTTCAGAATTCTGTGTTAAAATTGGTGGTTCAGATATTTTATATCACTTAGCAATATCTCCTGAAACCACTGACTCCCTTTGAGAAAATGAAACCTCAGAGATTAAAATGTAGAAATATTTATAGCTACATATCTCCTAGATCTTACTACCTTAAATATCATTGAAATAAACATTGGGAGACAATACATTATACTATGTTTGGATTGTTAGTGAATCCTCATGGTTATGTTTGAGGTTGTGCAGTTTATGCTTTAAAAAATGTCTTTTGATTTATAATATAAAAAAAGCAGCCAACGATTTGTCATCAAGTTCTTTATTATTTTCAATTAAATACTTGACTAAGGGCTGCAAAACTTTTAGCCATGCTCAACTTTAATACATTATTTGCATGAGCACTTGAGAATGTATTTACTTCTTCAGCTTTAGCTTTAATAAAATCACATGGTTTCCATCAAAATATTTTGTGTACGATTAGAAAAATTTTAGCGTTTCTACAAAGTAATTAAGTATAAATAAGTCCCAATCTCCTGAGGGTGACCATCTTCGGGTACTCACAAACAATAGAAACAAAAACCAAATCATAGTTGTCCTCATGAGGAATCCAAAGTTCTACAAGGCCAGGTGCAGTGACCAATGCTTCTCATCCCTGCACTTTGGGAGGGTGACGTAGGAGCATCACATTAGATTCAATCCAGCCTGAGCAACATAGTGAGACCCTGTCTCTAAAATTTTTCAAAAAATTTTGCCAGGCATGGTAGCAGATACCTGCAGTGCCAGCTGCCTGGGAGGCTGAGGAAAGAGGATATCCCTTGAGCTCTGGCAGTCGAGGCTATTGTAAACCATTTTTGCACCACTGCATCTGGCCTGGGTAGCAGAAGGAGCTCTGTCTCCAAAAAGCAAAAACAAACAAAATAAAACACAAAAGTTCTAAGGTAGGAGAGAATGGTGGAAATGGCAGCAAATTGAGAGAAGTACAGCAAAAATTTACCCAGGTTTTTAATTGTGGGAGAGATGAAAGTCAGGGATATGAAAGTAGCAAAAATATCTGGGGGGAAAGGTGGGCAGAGGAAAATGATCAGGTGATGAAATCCCGCTGATCCCAGCGGAGACTTATAATAAAGCTGCAGTGTCCGGTAAAACTAGTGAACTAAAGGCTGAGATTGAAAGCAGGAGACAGTATCTGAAATGAACTAGGAAGTTATACCAAGAAGATCCATGCAACTTAGAGAAAAGAGAATGCCACAGCCTAAAAACTGGAGAATTCCAGAAGACTGCAGTAGCTCAGGATAAACCTTCTCATATGGGCTGTTGACCAGGCACTATAAGATAAAAGACAAGGTAAAGATGAGTTTGGAATTTCTATCTCAGATTGTTGCCACTCCTAATCTCCCTGCTTTTAAAATAGCCTCACTAGAGCTGACCAGGGAGCAATATATGTTTTAATAACTTTTGGAGGTTATAGCATGCTGATATCTACATGGTTCACCTGTTGTTTTGTTTTGTTCTCAACTCTCTTCTCCTCTCTTTCCTTTCCTCACTTCTCCTTTTTTCTCCCATACGCTCCTGTCCCCTAGTCTCCTGTCCCATAGTCTCCTTAAAGTGACAGAGTTGAGAGTTGCTGCAGACATCATATGGCCAGAAATGTCTAAAATATTTACTGTGTGGTGCTTACAAAAAATGTACTCTCCCCTAGTCTAGACAAGATGATTGTCAAGAGTCTTCCTTACATCTTTCTGATGCCTTGACAAAGGCTTTACAATCTCCCCCATGTTATGAACTTTACCTTGAGGTTTTGTTTCTGTGGTAGTATTCTGGATGTTAACTTTACCATTATGTTATTTCCTGCTTTGAAGATATTTTTGCCAAATGGAAAGATTGTAATGAAAAACATTTTTATTTTCTAGCCCAGAAAACACTGACTTATTTATATTTTGGCTAAATTCTGCTGAAAGTAAAGTATTTCAACTTTTACTCTACATTTCTCTCTCTCTATTCCCACCTATCATATACAGTTGAAATAAACCAGTTGACACTTTTGATATTCTGCATGGAAATACCCCAAGTTAGATTCCCAGATCTAAGACTGCTTTTTAATTTTCATGTTTTTTTGCAGGGCAAAATTTTGCTAAATAAACTTTCTGCCACGTGTGTGATCTTTACTCCAAGTTCTTACAAATATTTTCTTAGTGTCTTTCCTTTACCTACTAACAGTCTTCTTAATATCCTTCTAGCTTCTATTCATAGCCTAGTAAAAAATCTAATGTCCAGCCTATAAATCCATGGGTTTAACTAGATCTGTAGTTGTTTGGTGGTGGTGGTGGTGGGGGCTATTATTTGTTTTTAATAACCAAATCCTCCTTGTTTTTATCTCAATATTTTTATTTCTTTTGAGAGAATTTCAAGAATCCATGCTTATAAAAAATGTATTCATTTCACCTAGGTTTTAAAATACTGTAATATAATATCATGTATTCCTTTTTGTACTCCTTATTTTTTTACTATACAATACAAAATTGTTTCTTAAAATCCTCATATATTAATTATGTCAATGAAGAATATAATCCTTTAGTTTGATTTATCAAATTTGGTGTATGAGTGAGTCAGTTCAAATATTTCAGCTTTTAACTGTTAATTTCCTTTTCTTCTATATTTTAGCTTACTTCATGTTTTGCCTGGTGTACTGCTTTAAATGCTGAATTTACTTATTTTAATTCTTTTCTAAAATGTAACTGCTTAAATTTTATTATACTGCCTAATTTGGCATTATGAAACAGGAGTTTTAAGTCATGCTAAACAAGTTTTTAAGAAAATTATTGCTTTGTTTTCTAGAAAAATTAATAGTCAAGTTTATGTCAATATGTATCTCCTTGTACATTATGAATTTTGAAGCATTTTTGAAATCTGTATTTCATTATTTGATTGATATTGCTTAAGACAGATTCACTAGGCATGGTTTGGATAGTGCTTTGATTTTACTGACTGTCATTTTATCATTGATTGCCTTAGCCTTAAACAATGCTATTTATTCCTGTTGAAATTAATATGGTTTCCAGTGGTTATAATTTTCTGTCATTTAACATGGTTTCTGAAATTTCAAAAATGAAAATTGTGCCTATTAGAATCTTAAAAATCAACATTTTCATTGTTCATTATGAAAGAGCACATAGTTAACTTCTGCATTTGCAAACAAATTAAGCATAATTTAAAAAGGAATTTCAATTAACTGATTATTTGTGATTTTAACTACAAATTTAAAACTACATTGCAATGCAATTTAAAATGATATTCTCATTTTACCCTGACCATGAGAACTCATATCTCTTATTTTCTGTGTTTTGAAAGATATGAACTTTCTGCATGCATCAGAGTTGTTGGTATGGTTTATATTTATGTGTACACATTATCATTTCCCACTAATATTACAATGTTCAATAACACACACATTCTTCGAGCATAAACATTGTGTTGGTCTGTCCACTTGATCAAGCAGAATTTTACTGAACCGTCCATTGTGTGATAAATTTCCTTGAGAGCACAAAACTTCATCAATGTTTTCCAGAACTGATGTTTTCTACTCTAACCTTTTGTCTGAATTCTATTCCAATTAATGTGCAATGCCTGCTTCCTATGTGATTATCACTATTCTCAAACTTATGAGTATAACATAGAATGGAGAAAAATACACAACAAATGGATAAAATCCCTGTGTGTTATAGTAAAAAGAACCAGCCAGCAAGTGCATAAATCTCTAATATTTAGCCAGCGGCAAACCTATGAAGAAAATTGAAGCAGGAAGAGGGATCTGCTTCTTGTAATGGTAGAAAACATATTTCTAAGCAGCCTTCCGACTGAGGTTAACAAGTAAAGAAGAGGAAATACTTCTAAAAAATCTATGTGAAACACCAAGGAAGTAAGGATTCTGATACCAAAATTCCAGAGAGAATAGAAGTCAAGTAATCCCAAAATTCAGTATGGCTTTTCTCATCAAAGCACTTGATGATTTAAAATCAAAGACTAGTAATCCAGAGTGACTATAGCTTTTGGTTAACTCATGATGATGGAAAACAAAAAATGGTGTTCACAATAGATTAAAGTCGACTGACCCTACTGAAGACCTCAACAGACAACTATTCAAAGAAAATAAACAGATGGTAAATAAGCATATGAAAGGATGCCCAACATCATATGTCATTAGGCAAACGCAAATTAAAACAACTGTGGGATGCCACTACACATCTATTAGAACGGCCAACATCCAGAACACTGACAGTACCAAATGCTATTGAGAAAGTGACACAATAAGCACTCTCATTCATTGACAGTAGGAATGCAGATTGACACAACCACTTCAGAAGACACTTTGGAGGTTTCTGACAAAATTTGTCTTACCATATGATCCAGCAATCAAGTTCCTTGGTATTTAAACAAAAATATTAAAAATTTATGTCTACAAAAACCTTGGATATGGATATTTATAGTAGCTTTATTCATAATGACCAAAACTTGGGAATAACCAAGATGCCCTTCAACAGGTAAATGTCTAAATAAACTATGATATATTCATACAATGGAGTGTTATTTGGATTAAAATGAAATTAGCTATTTGACCATAGAAAGATATGGGGTAACCTTATGCATATTTCTAAGTGAAAGAAGCCAGTCTAAAAGGGCTCCATACTGTCGGTTTCCAATTATATGACTTTCTGGAAAAGGCAAAAACTAAGGAGAGAGTAAGAAGATAAGTAGTCTTCAGAGTTTGAGATACAGAAAAGAAGGATGAATACACAGAGCACAGAGGATTTTTAAGGCAGTCAAAATACTTTGTAGGATAGCATCATGGTGGATACATGCCATTCATTATACCTTTGCCCAATCCCATAGAATGTGCAATGTCAGTATTGAGCCCTAATGTGAACTAGGGACTTTAAGTAATTATGATGTGTGTATTAGTCCATTCTCACAAGGCTATAAAGAACAACCTGAGACTAAATTTTCTAGTAATTAAATGACATTGTTAGAAATTTCAGAAAATAATTCAAAAGTATTAAAACTGCTAATGGAATATTTAGAAATAAAGCAACACTAACTGACTATAAAACCTATTCAGATAATAGAGAATTAGTTCATTAGAAAGTATGTTAGTAGAAAATATATTCACTGAAGTAAAGAAAGACAAAATGAGAGAAACATATAAGAGAGTATAAGATAAATTTGGATAAAGGTGAAAAGAATTAACATGTATGCAATCAGAGTCCAGAAGGAGAAGAGAATGAGAATGGGTTAAAGGCACATATAAAAAAAAATAGGTGAGAGTTTTTCTGAATTTTCTTGAACAACTAGAAATAAATGCAAAAATCCTAAGCACATTACAGCAAAAATGGGCTGAAAACCAAAGGCAAAAAAATTCGTGCAAGTAGTCAAGGAATAAAGACATATTACCTTCTAAGGGCCAAACTAAGAGAAACAGCCAATTTATTAACAAAAACAATGAATGATGTTATACAGTATTTGAAAGAATTACTGCCAAATTAAATTCTGATTCATAGGAATGTTTATTTTGAGGATGGGTAGAACATAATCTGAGATTTCAATATCAGAATTGTAAGAAGAAATGAAGAATGAGGAGATGATACACATATGTATAAAATTAAATATATACCACTTGCATAAAACAAAGCAATAACATTTATGCCATGTTAAACATACAAAATTGAAATATATGATAGTAACTGTACAAAATGCAAAAAAGTTAAATGGAATTATATAGTGCCCTAGGATCTGTCATTACCTGAGAAGTTACTGAAATACACTAAATAAAATATGAATAAAATGAATAGCTAAAAAATAAAATAGGAAAATGAAAATACTTAATGAATTCTAAATATATTAATAAAAAACAATGAATCCAAAAGAAGAAGAAGAAACAAAAGGAACAAAGAGTAAGTATTAAATCAAAGCCAAAGGTAAAGTTCGACCTAAGCACTAATTTATCAGTAAATGACAGAATAAAGAAATAGTTAAAAGACACAGTATGTAATAACAGGTAATGTTAAATTATATACTACTTACAATATTCACATAAAAAATATAGGAATATGTAAAGGTTGACAATAAAGAATGAAAAAAAAGATTCCATGCAAACAGTAACAAGAAGAAAGGGTGAGTTATACTAAATATCAGACAAAAGACAAATAGCATTATTTTAAATTGAGACATTGGGAATAATAAAAATGTCAATTTGCCAGGAAAATATGATTTTCTATACACCTAATAACAGTTTAATGTATTCACAGAACACTATTGACTAAAAAATTTAACAATTCTGAAATCAGTAAGATATTTTAAACTCTCAGTAAAAAAGACAGCAGCAGAAAAATCTGCAAAAATGTAGAGGATTTGAAAGCATAATAAACTAAATCGTTTGACTGCCATACATAGAACAATTAAACTCAAAAATTGCAAAATACATATTCTTTTAAAGTATTCATGAAACACTGACAAAAATAACTTGTACTGAGATATAAAGCAGGTCTGAACACACTTCAAAGCGCTGACAAAATACCTTATGTCCTCTGACCACAGTTAAAGTGAAAACTAATACAATGAAGTAAACAGAAAATCCTTAGATATTTGGAAATTAGCAGATATACTTTTAAAGTCTGTGGTCAAAAAAAAAAAACCTCACATTGGAAATGATATAACATTTTTTATAAGTGGATAATAAAATGCTACGTATCAAAATTGGAAAAATGTCACTGAAACAGACCTTAAGCATAAATGT
This sequence comes from Plecturocebus donacophilus, assembly GCA_004027715.1. Lineage (NCBI taxonomy): Eukaryota > Metazoa > Chordata > Mammalia > Primates > Pitheciidae > Plecturocebus > Plecturocebus donacophilus. Next base: position 8,370 of record PVKP010029470.1, read on the forward strand.
AGACCTGAAATGTACATTTTATAGATAAACAAAGGCTGAAATCAAAGTTCTAAGCAACGGTTTTAATGAGTTAGCAAAGCATCTGCAAATTATTCCCGTAAGGAGAAGGGAGAAAATAATAAACATAACAATTACTGAAATAGAAAACAAATTAATCATAGAAAAAGCTAACAAATACAAAAGTTGATATTTTGAAAAGATCAATGCAATTCTAAACCCGTAGAATGAATGCTTCTAAGAATATGAGAAACACACACAAATGGGTATCAAGGACATAATTACATCATAAAGCGTGCCAATATTCTTCAAATACTCTATGCTGGTCCTATTAGCATCTATAATCTGAATTAGCATTACATGTTGATTATAGTGGAAGTTAAAACAGGGCTTCAAATTATTTGACGCTTATTCCATTAAGCTGTAGGAATTTTGGTCCTTTCTCCTTGAATTTCACTGAGCTTGTGAAGACTTTGACCTACAGAATAGGGCAGAAGTGACGCCATGTTACTTCTAAGAGCAATTCGTAAAGAGCCCAGCAGCTTCCTACTGCTTACTGGGAATTGTTACACCAGGATTTGGAAGTCACCTTGTAAGCAGTCTGACTGGAAGCCAAACCCCCATGTAACCGCCACAAGCCAGCTGTGCTCACCTTCAAGTCACCCTAGGCCAGGTGTCGGTGAAAAAGCCTCCACACGACTTCAGCTCTGAGCTCAGGGAGTCACCCACAGCTGTTCTAGTCTTCTCAGCTGAGGCCCAGACGTTCTAGAGCAGAGAACAGCTCTATTTCCTGTGTCTCTGTGTGGATTTAGGAGCTTAACGAAATGGTTGTTGTTTTATCCCTCTAAGTTTTGAGGTGTCTTGTGATGAAGCAATAGATAACTGGAAGACCTAATTTGGAGCATAGCCACTTAAATCATCTCCTGCATCCATTCTGCCATTGCATCACTTATAAAATGGAAATCCGAGTTAAATTTTAAAATGAGAAGTCTGATCGTATTTCACCCTTTTAAAATCTTTCATTGGACTTTCAATGCTCTGAGCAAAACAGAGACAAATCTTCCTTCTGGCTTACTGAACTTTCTCAGTTTCTAAACTTGCCTAACCTGTATAGTCAGATCAGGTGAGGCTACTCTGCTATATACTCTTACAAAATACATATTTTTAAACATTGTTCTTACTAATTATAATTTTCCATGCATTTGTGAGGTTATGTGACTCATGCTGTTCTCTTATTAAGCTCTATCTTTGAGGGCAAGGACTTTTCAGGTTCTGGTCATGATTTTATCCCAGGTACCCAGCCCACTGCCTAGCCTAAAGTAGGGGGTCAATAAATACTTCCTGTTGCAGATGTTTTTGAAAAATAGTAACCCAGAGAAAATCTGAAGTGGCATTTTAAAAGGACCTGTTTGAGCTCAAGAAAGAAAGGCTTAAGATGCTAAAAGAGGAGAGAAAAAAGGTAATAGAGAAAAACTTTTAAAAGTGCTGTTTTACGTAAATACTTGGCAGCATGGCCCCAGGACTACGTCCTTCTTTGAGATAAGAGACTCTATATTAGCATCCAGAAGGAATTGATGTGAGAAGATTGAGGTAGGGAAGATAAATTGATCATTGAGCAAATATAATTCCAGGACTCCTAAATGAAAAGTAGAGGAAAACACAATTTGCAGAAAATTGTGCAGGAGAGGTTTTAAGACAAAATTCATAATTTTTAGAGAAGGGAGATTTTGACAGCCACTTCAAACTAACAAGAATCCCAAATAAGAACAATTTTGATACTGTCATTTATATGCCCATCACAATTATAACCATATAAAAAGATGCATGTCTATAGCATAATAAAATACTTAAACTTGCCAAATGGAATGAGCCAGGAGTGTCAATCAAAACACTCACTATAATATGTAATTTTTTTCTTGTATTAATGCTGCTTGGTTTTGAAAAAACAAAAACAAAAACAGGGATCTATGTGACAGAACATATTTTTAAAATTAAGCTTAGTTCATTTTTGGTGAAGTATTCATTCTAATAAGGATATAGAAAAACTGGAGTTTTGAACATAGGGTACTTTGCGGTTAAGATATATCACTTGATGCCACTGAGAACAATAATATAGGAATTTTAAAGATTCGTAGAAGTGACAATATAGTTAAAATAATTTAACATGACTAACTCAAGACAGACGTGTCCATAAAACATTATATTTACCGTATCAATTGGATATTTCTTTGATGATGGAATCTATTTTGAAACAGTAATGAATTAAAAGTTAAAGAAAATATGAAAACAAGGTGAAGCATGTCACAAACGTCTTTGTGATGATTTTCTGCCTACAATTATAGCACCTAAGTTACTGGTTTGTCAAGTAATTAAAAGTATGAAACTACCATGCCAGCTGATTTATTTTACTACCATGCCAGCTGATTTATTTCTACTTTTTTGGACAAAAAGGAAAGACTCTTCTGTGGAATGACCTGTGGTTGTGGGAATAGAAGGGAAATCCTGCCTAGACAGTGAGTAAAGCAAAAAGAAAATGAAAATAGTTGCCAGGAATATAGGAAAATAAATTAAATTAAATGATTGGGGTCCTAAATTTGAAAGGCACGGTGTTGGAATGCTTTTATTTGTGGAAGAAAATAAGTATAATTTTTCCTTTCACTTCATCCTCGTACTGAGGGACTCTTACTGGGTCCATGAGGGGCATGGTTTCATGGGCAGGAGCCGGCTTCATGCCTCCATCCGGGAAGTAAGGTTCTTTGGGTTTCTCGTGAAGGGGCTAGATAGAGAAATCCAGGTGGGCTCCTTTGTCCAAAAAGCCCTCCTAAACCTCTGGGAGGAGGGGCTCTGTAACACAAAGTTGTGGACCAAGTAGCCAATCCAGTATCAGAGTCAATGATAAATTGCTCCAGAGGAAGTTTGAAAGAACTCCCCTCATTGGACAAGAATATGAATGGGGAGGGAATATCTCAAGGGTTAAAACTCCTGCTGCTCCCATTCCCATCAAACTACCAATGACCTTCTTCACAGACCTGGAAAAAACCACTTCAAACTTCATATGGAACCAAAAGAGAGCCTGCATAGCCAAGTCAATTCTAAGCAAAAAGAACAAAGCTGGAGGCATCAAGCTACCTGACTTCAAACTATACTACAAGGCTACAGTAATCAAAAGAGCATGGCACTGGTACCAAAACAGATATAGACCAGTGGAATAGAACAGAGGCATCGGAGGCAATGCCACACATCTACAACCATCTGATCTTTGACAAACCTGACAAAAACAAGCAATGGGGAAAGGATTCCCTGTTTAATAAATGGTGTTGGGAAAACTGGCTAGCCATGTGCAGAAAGCATAAACTGGACCCTTTTCTGACACCTTATACTAAAATTAACTCCAGATGGATTAAAGACTTAAACATAAGACCTAACACCATAAAAACCCTGGAAGAAAACCTAGGCAAAACCATTCAGGACATAGGCATAGGCAAGGACTTCATCACTAAAACACCAAAAGCATTGTCAACAAAAGTCAACATAGACAAATGGGACTTAATTAAACTCCAGAGCTTCTGTACAGCAAAAGAAACAATCATTAGAGTGAACTGGCAACCAACAGAATGGGAAAAAAATTTTGCAATCTATCCATCTGACAAAGGGCTAATATCCAGAATCTATAAAGAACTAAAACAGATTCACAAGAACAAAACAAAGAAACTCGTCCAAAAGTGGGCAAAGAATATGAACAGACACTTTTCAAAAGAAGACATATATGAGGCCAATAAACATGAAAAAATGCTCATTATCACTGGTCATTAGAGAAATGCAAATCAAAACTACATTAGAGATACCATCTCACGCCAGTTAGAATGGCGATCATTAAAAATTCTGGAGACAACAGATGCTGGAGAGGATGTGGAGAAATAGGAACACTTTTACACTGTTGGTGGGAGCGTAAATTATTTCAACCATTGTGGAAGACATTGTGGCAATTCCTCAAGGACCTAGAAATAGAAATTCCATTTGACTCAGCAATCCCATTACTGGGTATGTATCCAAAGGATTATAAATTGTTATATTATAAGAACACATGCACACAAATGTTCATTGCTGCACTGTTTACAATAGCAAAGAGTTGGAACCAACCCAAATGCCCATCAATGATAGACTGGACAGGGAAAATGTGGCACATATACACCATGGAATACTATGCAGCCATAAAAAACGTTGAGCTCATGTCCTTTGTAGGGACATGTAGGAATCTGGAAATCATCATTCTCAGCAAATTCACACAAGAACAGAAAACCAAATACTGCATGTTCTCACTCATAGGTGGTTGTTGAACAATGAGAACACATGGACACAGGGAGGGGAGCATCACCCTGGGGTCTGTGGGGGGAACTAGGGGAGGGACAGTGATGGGTGGGGAGTTGGGGAGGGGGTAACATGGGGAGAAATGCCAGATACAGGTGATGGGAAGGAAGGCAGCAAACCACATTGCCATGTGTGTACCTATGCAATTATCCTGCATGTTTTTCACATATACCCTAAAACCTAAAACACAATAAAATATTAAAAAAAAAAAAAACTCCTGCTGCTCCTTACCTGAACAGATATCCTGCTCGTGGCTCCTGTCCCCAACAGCATGAGAACTGTCTCTCTCTCTCTCTTTCTCTCTGTCTAATAAATTGCTCTTCCACAAAACTCTTTGGGTTCACGATATTTATTCCAGCAGCAAACTCATTGGGCCTCTGGGGCCCCTTTCCCCATTCTTCCAGGTTAGCAGGCTAAGAACCTCTTCGGAACCCGGAGGGAGGTGGGAGCGTCTTCGAGACACCCTCCCCCAACCACCCCAACCCCATTGCAATACTAGCACTAGCACAATGGCATTATTGTTATGGCTGGCATTATTCTACTTCCAGTAATCGTAACTGAAGCAGCAGCTGTAGTACTAGTATTAATAAGAGTAATTGCAGTAACAGTAGTAGTAGTTTTTAGAATACCACAAGTAGTTTTCTAGTACTGGTGGTGGTGGTGGTAGACGTAGTAATTTTTATTATTGTCATAGAATTCAAATTCATAGCAGAGTTCAAAAGATACACTTAAAAGGCTTGATTGAAGACAGTTTAGTGAAGGATTAGCTATAGTTTCGTGAACTGAATAGATGGAACCAACAAGAGTCAATGAAAAGACTAGCAACATTAAAAGCAGTCTTGAGCATGGTTCTAGGGAGGAATGTGAACTGAGTGAGTTACTACCATAGATGAGCTACCTGCAGGCCTGTGACTCAAGATAACTGATGTTAGCTACTTAATGGAGTCAAGTCAGCTGTAGCAGTAATGAATACATCAGTACTTCAAATGCTCTCTCCTCCTGCTGTCTGATGTCCTGGAATGCCTCCCAAGGGCAGCCAACAGAAAGCCAGGTACAAGACTGCTCAAGCATTACATTCCACAGACAGCACTCTCCCAGGGCATGAAACAGGACAGAGAAGGGTAGAAAAGGAATTTGGGGCTAGGTGTGGTAGCTCACACCTGTAATCCCAGCACTTTTGGGAGGTCAAGGCTGGCAGATCATGAGGTCAGGAATTTGAGACCAGTCTGGCCAACACAGTGAAACCTAGTCTCTGCTAAAAATACAAAAAATTAGCTGGCTGCTAAAAATACAAAAAATTAGCTGGGAGTGGTGATGGGCACATGTAATCCCAGCTACTCAGGAGGCTGAGGCAGGAGAATTGCATCAATCTGGAAGGTGGAGGTTGCAGTGAGCCTAGATTGCAGCATTTCTCTATCTCAAAAACAAAAAAACAGGAATTTGGAGGAACAATGAATAACAAAAATATATTGTATTTAGTTTGCATTTACTACATACCACATGCTGTTTAAGGTCATTTACATGCATTATCTGATCCATAAACAAAATTGTTATTAACCTTGATTTACAAATAGTAACAATCTCAAAAAATAAGTTGATCATATCCTCATTTCAGGTACAGGTCAGATGTAGATTACTTTGTTTAAAAGTTTCAACGTCATCCTCTGTAAGAATTCAAGCCTCATATCATGAAGTTTCTCATTTTAAAAGAATTGCTTCCCTTTGTGTGAGTTAAGGAAAATAAAAAATGGAGATAGAATTGGCAAGTATTTAGTTGGCTAAAGAAACCTGCAAAGAAATTAGGAGGAAGAGGTGGTACTAAATTGAAAGGGAAAAGAAAGTAAAGCTCCATATGGACAAGTTCAGACACCGCAAATTTTCTTAGAGACTCAAGGTTCTTTACCTTTCTACATAGAAGAGAGGAGCACACACACCACATTGTCTCTCCGTGTAACACCTAAGTGCTCTAAAAGCTCAGTCATCCAAAAATAAAACAGAAGATCAGAACATAAAGTCATGATAGCAATATCAGATCAAGGCACACAATTTTAGAAGAAAAATAGTCGTATCAGCGCAGAGACTGCTTATTTTTTTCAGGAGCTATATGCATTAACGGTGTCTATAGCCCTGGGAAAGGCATGACCTTCTGCACTTTCCTTTGAACTCAAGTATTTATTCTTTTCTTCATTTTCTTTATCCTATTTCCCTTTGGGTTGAGGTTCTAGGGAAATGATCTCCAATGATCTGCAGTGGTAACCTTAAGCGGTACTTGTCAAATATGATTTGGTAGGTGAGAAAGCAAGAACAAAACAGCAAAATTTAGTAGAAAGAGCAGTGAACTGAAGAGCAGGTGACCTAGACACCAGATATAACCAGTAACTAGCTGTGGGATTTAAGAATTGTTTTTCACTCCCACACTGCTGTAAGAATTGTACCTCCAGGCTGTCTCCATCCTCAGAATAACTTGTAGTCCAAAAGTTCATTTTGTCAGTGTGCTTTCAAGAGCCCAAAAAACATTTTCCCATAGCACCACTCTTCCTAGGGAAGCCCCCAGTGTCTTCCTGATGTATGCCTTTTCTTGTAGCCACCTGATTGCACTTTGTGTGTTTTTAGAAGTGTCTTTTATTGTGTTATGTATGGTAATGGCAAGCATATACCAACCTAGCTAAAATGTAATCAACTTTAGCAACATACACCCATTGGCATGTATATGCATACACACAGATCCGTACACACACAGGATGCTTTTCACCAAATTTGGATAAAAGGAGACTCAGAATTTTATTAGTGATTTGAAGACACACTCTTGGGGACATTACCAAATATCTTTAATCAGCATAATATAGAACCAACATAACGTTCCTACTGTAAATGCCTGAGAGGTTCTTGCTGCCCATTGCATAAAGAAAGACCATGGCATTGGAGTAGAGAAAGGGTTTAAAAGACAGAAGGCCAGCCACATCACATGAAAGGTGAAGTTCTTAGTCAAATCAGCTTCTCTAAAGCTTCTAAGTAAGGGGTTTTTCAAAGGCAGTTTAGGGGAAGGTGTTGGAATGGCCAGGTAGCTGATGTTTGCTGATGATTAGTTGAGGAGGAGATAAAATCACAGGGCATGGAAACTGTTCTCCTGCAGGGTGAATCGCTTCTGGGAGGGGCCATGGGAGTGGAGTTGGCAGTCCACGTGGAATCATGGGTGTCAGACATGCAAAAAACTGGAAAGATAACTCAAAAGGCCTATGTACAATAGTGGTGTTATTTGCAGGAGTAATTGGAAGTTGCGTATTTTATAACTTCAGAATAATGGCTGACAGTCATTATGTCTGCACCTTAGCAGGACTCAGGAGCCTCTCCTCCCCACCAGCCTGACGACCTCCCATTACCTTTACACAAGAGGTTGAGATTTGGACAAGGTCTGTATCATTTAAATTAATGCCTAAATGTCTTCCAAAGTTAGCTTGGATAAATAAGGGAAGCCCGAGAATAATTAAGGGAAGGCAAGGTGGGGGTTAGTTCAGTTTACTATTAGAATTTTTCTCACTGATATAATTTTTTGTAAAGGCAGTTTTACTATAACCAAAGTAATGTAAAATATTAAAGTTTATGTCTATTGAGGATAGAAAAGAAAGAAGCTATGAAAGCATAAATGCTGTTTTTATTTTTTTCCAAGACCTAAATAAAAAGAGAAATATCTAAAGTATTTTTGTACAGTGATGTCGATAGCTAGGTGATTTAGTAGATTTTTATAGACACTGAGGAAGTCAGAAAATATACAGCGAGCTTAGTATAAGCCACAAATCCTTTCTACTTTCTTTCCCATGAGATTCCCCATCTGTGTACTAGCTTTGATCTGGAGTCACAAACAAAGGCTGTTTATTCAAGAGATCAAATGTTACTTTTGGTGTAGACCCTGGGGAAACTCAGAAGAAGGACATAAGCTTTGGGACTACATTGATTTTCAAAGTGTTGATCTGAATAATCCATGACATATTTAGTTTCTGTGACTGTTAGAAGATGTACACGGAGGTGGTGAACTCAGAGGGCTTTGTTCTCTCAACATAAATCCCGTCTCCTTTTGCTGTAGTCTTCTTTATATTAGCAGAAAATACTCTAAATGTAAAGGCTTCAGTTTCACATCTTGCCAATAATATGGTAACCATACCTAGTGTTTCTCTGATTTTCCTGTTTTTGATGATTGTTTTAAAACTAGATAAATATTCCTGAGGTGGTTGTTGATTCTTGTATGTCATGCTTTGAACTAATTTTTCTTCAAAAATTCTTAATAGCATGCCCATATTTTAAAATAGATTTTTAGAGCAATTTCAACTTTGTAAATTGAATAGAAAGTATAGTTCCCATAATCCATCTCTCCCCACGAACAAAATTTTCATGCTTATTAACGTTTTGCGTTGGTATATTTATTAAACTGATGCACTGATATTGATACATTATTGCCAACTAAAGTCTATAGTTTTTTATTAGGGTTTATGCTGTGTTATACAGTTTTATGAGTTTTGACACATGTAAAATGGCATGTATTCACCATTACAATATCATATAGAATAGTTTTACAGTCCTAAAAATTATCTGTGTTTCACCTATTTATTCCTCCCTTTCTCCACTCAAACTCGTGGTAGCCACTGGTGTTTTTACTATCTCTACAGCTTTGTCTTTTCCAGAATGGCATATGATTGGAATCATATAGTATTTATCATTTTCAGACTGGCTTCTTTCACATACTAACTTAAGGTAAAATGTTGAACACTCAAGGTTACTCTGTCTTTTTACAGCATCATAGCTCATTTCTTTTAATCTCTGAATGATATTCCATTGTCTGGAAGGGCCACAGTTTATTTATCCACTCACCTGTTGAAGGATATTTTGATAGCATCCAAATGTTGTCAATTACACCTCTCTGCAGATTTTTGTGTGGACATAAGTTTACAAGTAATTTGTGCAAATACCTCGGAGGACAGTTGCAAACTCATATGGTAAGATTATGTTTAGCATGGGAAGAAATTGCCAAACTGGTTTTCCAAATAGCTGTACCATTTTGTATTCCCTGCAGCAATGAAAGCGAGTTCATATTCATCCACATTTTTGCTGGCATTTAGGTCTGTCACTGTTTGGGATTTTATCAAATATATATTTTCAGATTTTTTTTTCTGCCAGTCTGTGATTTGTGTTTTCATTTTCTTAATAGTACCATTTTTAAGAAACAGTAATTAATGTTAATAAAGTCCAGTTTATCTTTTTTCATGAATCATGCCTTTCTCATGTTTCTTAAAAATCACCACCAAACCCAAGTTACCTAATTTTTTTTTTCTTATCTTCTAGGAATTTTATAGTTTTTCATTTATATCAGATATATGACCCATTTTGAGTTAAATTTTGTGTAACATCTGAGTCTAACTTCATTATTTCGCCTGTAGATATACAGTTGTTCTGGCACCATTTGTTGGAAAGATTACCTTTTCTCTATTAAATTGCCTTTATTCAGTTGCCAAAGATCAGTTGATTATATTTGTGTGGGTCTGCTTTTAGCCTCCTTATTTTGTTCCATTCAACTATTTGCCTGTTCTTTTACCAATACAAAAATGTCTTGATAATTTTAGCTTTACAGTAAGTTGTGAAGTTGGACAGTGTCCACCCTTCAGTCTTGTTCTTCTCTAATATTCTGTTGGCTGTTCTGAGTCTTTTGCCCCTTCACATAAACTTTTGAAATAGCTTGTCAATATCTACACAATAACTTGCTAGGATTTTGATTGGGATTTGGTTGAATTTATAGTCAACTTGGGAAAAAATTACATCTTAACAATATGGAGTCTTTTTATTCATGAACATAGGATATTTCTCCATTTATTAAGATACCTGATTTCTTTAATGTGAGTCTTCTAGTTTTCCTGTGATGTATCAGGCACGTATTTTGTTAGATTTATACCTAAGTAGTTCTTTTTTTTTATAGTGCTAATGAAACGTTCATACTTTTTATTAGCCCTTTCATCTTTATAAGCTTTAGATAGATTTAGTCTAGTAGTCTAAAGATTTAAAAATGTTCTTCTTGGAACCTTGTTTGTTTTCTTTACTCAAAATGAGTCTTTACTGGCTTATGTCCTTTCACACATTGCACTCACATTGTTATCAGTCCTGCATCTGTTGAAATTCTTGTATTTACAATAATCTCTTCCTGAAAAGCCGTATCTGCTTAAGTTTATATACAAAATCCACTTTAGTTCAGTTCTTGGAACAGCAAAGGATATTCAAGGTAAAATCTTTAATAAATTATTGTCTCTTGGTGAAGTTGCAAACATTTTTTTTTTCTTTTTTGAGACAGACTCTCACTCTGTTACCTAGGCTGGAATGCAGTGGTGCAATCCTGGCTCACTGCAACCTCAACCTCCCAGACTCAAGCGATTCTCCTGCCTCAGCCTCCCCAGTAGCTAGGACTACAGGCGCATGCCACCACACTGAACTAATTTTTGTAGAGATGGGGTTTTGCCATGTTGGCCAGGCTGGTCTCTAACTCCTGATCGCAGGTGATCTGGCTGCCTTGGTCTCCCAAAGTGCTGGGATTACAAGTGTGAGCCGCCACACCTGGCCTGAAGTTGCAAACATTTTTATAAAATTTGCCTGAAATATGACCTATGACATTATTTGAGATTAGAAAATAATATGTTTATCAAAATGTCTATACTGGTAGATTAATATATAAAACTAAATTATTATAGAGATAAAGAAAATCTTAAAAATGATTGGTATTTAGGTAGCTACAACTGAAACCTAAAAATGTGAGATAATTTTTGGACAATCACAAAGAAAGTAAGTGAAGAACATAGTGGAAATCCCTCTCCTTTACAGCTAAACCAATTCTTACTTCACTACACAGTAGTGCCCTCAAACCTTTCATGCTATCTTGTCTCCATGCTTTGGAAATAATTTAGCTTTCTATGCCACTGGCAAAGATGTCCCTGGAAAATAATTACCACATTTTTTTATTTAACTTTTGGGGTCCTTTTTCATCCTTCAGTGACTTTATCCCGGAGAGGTCTTGATTTACAGCTGAATATATTGTTTAAATATACAAGGATATAAATTTGATCTAAAGGAAGTAGTAAGTAGACATTGTAATTATACACTCTTCATTTTAGTATCTTTGGGGTCACAAATGGTTGCTCTTTTAACTTATCTGACAACAATTCATGAAAACACCAACTTCTATTAAACTTGACTTGGAGGGCTTGTATTCATTCTCTACATTTGCTCAAAGTAAATTAATTCATGGGAACAACTGATGAGATAAAAAGACTTAGAACATGTATTTAAACCAAAATAATGAAGTCTTAGAATCTTTCTCAGTGGATAAAGAAGTCCCTAATATTTTCATTCAAAAGAGGTCCTGGTTAATTCTAGAGAATTGACACATTAGAATATGCTGTAGATGTCTGTAATGCTACTCCATTAGATCTATTGTTAGAAAATTGCACTTTACATATCTAACTTCACACACATTGCATAAATTGCCAGGTTTTGAGATGACCTCTATTTGTCTTTGTGGGGTTTCATAAAGTTGTGCTAATGTAATGCATTACTTTGTCTACCCTGCTCTGTGTTTAAAGGTTTATTTGATCAGTTTCTGGATGAAAGGCCTTGTGTAACATCATTTGTGTGTTTCATAAGTAAAGTGCTTCAATTTGTACTTGCATATTTCTTATCCATTTCCCTTTTCTATGACATTGGCATACTTCAGAGAAAAGACATTTTATAGTATATTTGATTACACAGTTAGACATAACAGTTTAGCACAATATGCTGTAATCAGGACTACTCAGAAAAGCAATTTAGTCCTGATCTTGTCAAATTAAGTGTGAATTGAATGTATAACTCACCCTCACCATAAAGAGCAATTTTGTGGCAGTAGTGAGCAAAAGCAAATGATTATTTGTTGTCATTATTTTCTTTTAAGGAGTAGATTGGTAGAATCAGTTGAACTGTTATGAGATGAATCTTTCAATAATTTATTTTTTTGTAAGACTGTGGGTATGGGGGTACTAAAGTAAGATGAAATAACCTTGGAATGAAAACAAGTAGAAAAAAGAGATGATATATAAATAAATGGATGTTGGTGTGTAAAGCAGAAAAAAAACAGTAAAAGAATGTTAGAATAAAGAAAGACAGAGGAGTCATAAAGAGTAATGAGCTCTTATTCTTTGCCTACAGCTGCTGTCATATTATTGACGAGCATCCCAATATCTGACCTCACAATATCTACTCTAAAAAGTATAACTTATCTCTTTTGAGTTTTATACTGGTTGAGCTAACAATGTAAGCGTAAACTTTATCTCCCAATATAATCATCTAGCTGTGATCACAGGTGGCTTTGGTATTTGTGGGATATGTTGTCAGTGTGGGTTTCAACCAGGTTCTAGAAATTATCTCCTCTTTTCTTCTACTACCTTTCCTGTGTATATCACTTATTAATAAATATAAAAATTAAAAAGTGCTTTTTTAGCAGTAGGTTACTTCAACCATGCCAGAAAGTTCTTAGGGAAGAATCAAATAATTATATACTCAACAAGATTTCCTATTCCAACTATGTTAATTTTGGTGATTATCAATATTATCAAGGGTATGGGAGGCAGGAATTCTTAAATAATGTTAAAAGTTTTGTAAAAAGATGTCAAGATTATTGTGGGCAGTTGTCAATATCCACCCAAAACACTCTCCTTGATAAAACAGATTGACTTTACTTACAAAATATACTCATTAACATTTGCTGAATATATGTACAAGGATGCCCATTAATATTGCTTTAATATAAAACAAAACTAATTAATTGGTTTCAAGAAAATTATCTATCAAATGTGTATTAGTTAAGTAAATTATATTACATCTTTATTCTGCTGCTATCATAATAAATGAAGTAGATCTGTAACAGCTGTTAGGGAATAAGACATGTTATTCAGTGCAAAACACAGGCACAACTCGGTGTGAAGAGTTTAGCCATTTGTATGCAATTATGTGCCACCACTTTAGGAATTCTTGATAATATCCAAATCTGAGTTTTGATAATATATTTCAACTTGCTGTTGTAGCTTACCAGACAGAAATAAAATTTGAAATGTTAGGTTATTGTCTGTTTTATATCCATAAATAAATGAACGAACAAATAAAACATCATAGAAGATATTAACATAGCTGAGGAGGGGAATCCTGAGCTATGTAGAATCTTCAAATTGTTTGACTTATTGCCCATTAATGCAGATATACTTGTAGAAATTGGGAAGTATAATTAGTCTTGATTTATTTCAAGCCCTACCATAAGGTACATGCCATATTCCAATTTAGCACATTTAATTTATCTTAACTAGTGGTGAAATCTTCCACAAGGCTTTTTTCCCTTAACTAGAGAGCTTTCCTCATTATTAGAAATGAAAACAGTCAATTTTTTTTTTTAATGAAATCTATGTTAGTTTGAAGGAGTAGGCTAAAAGAGTGGGATAACCCACGTGGGATAACCCAACAGATATGCTCTACCTCTAGAGAACAATGTAACAATAACATTTATCATGTTTGTTTTAGGTATATTGATAAGTGCTTTCTCTTCTCCCCTAGACAGGAAGATTCTCTAAGACAGAATATGTCACTGGGTCCCTTGAGGTTCAGAAGTGAAAAATATTGACTCTCTATTTTGGATAAAGATTTTGATTATCGAAAACCATGCCCTGTGCAATTAAAGGGCAAATAGCCTTAGAATAATATGCCGCAAATTTGTGTTTTAGAAGTACTTCCCTGATATAAGTATGTACAAAATCCATTTTGTTCAACTTTTAAAATCGTGTTTAAAGATTCTCAATTTATACCTTCATTACAGAGGCCTCCTCCCAAGTTTGAAAGACTGTGCTGAATTTAAGAATTTTCCATTTTCTTCATTTTTCTGAAACCCTCTGTTGCCCCGTATCTAGTGGTATGCAGGTCATTGCATAGCCTAGGGGAACCTCCATATGATTTCTGTCCTTAGTTCTATGCACACACCTGCACATCCTGTCTTCATGGAAGAGGGGCAGGTAAATGACAGTCTGCTTTCTTTGGCAGAGATGTATATTCACCTTTTATATTGAGATTTCCATGAATCCACCCATGAATTCACCCAGCGGCCACCTAGAGCAGAAAACATAATCACTGGCAAATAATAATTTTCTATTAATTGTGCAATTTTTTTTTTCACAGACATCCTCTCACTGAGAAATGATTGAGAGCAAGTTGAATAATTTTAGAAGCTGCATAAACTATTTTAGGTGATAAGTGCACCATTTGGTGCACTGAAGTAGTAATTTACTAGTGGCCTAAGAGATCTAATGAAGCTTTCAAAGGCATCTGACAGACTTGAAAGGATTACGTACCAAAAAATTATTTTAACATTAATGAAAACATCAACTAAAAAAGGCATATGATCTGTTCTGAGAAAGAAATCTAGAAAAAAAAATCGAATGGGTAAGAAGAGATTTGGGAAGAAATGAAAATACAGAAAACAGATTTAGAAAGAAATGCAGAAATTTTTCTACATATACATATATACATGCACATTATATTCACATAAATTCATGGCATATGAGAGGGAATGTGTGACATAAATCATTTACATTTAATATAAGGTTTTAATTAAATTTATATTACAAATTTAAGAAATCATCATGAAAACTGCCATTTTTTATGCTGGATAGACAAGTTATAAGTACATAATACAGAGCTAAATTATGGCATATAGAATTACACATGGAACAAGATATTTTTCCTAAACAAATTGATTCATTTAGTCAGCAGTCAAGTTAATATTATTTGATAATTGTCAAAATGCACAAAAAGTGGCATACTGTATAGAAACACTGTTTCTAATTTATTACAAAATATATGCACTGTTTAAGTTTAAAGGGAGAGTTTTTCTAGGTATCAAGATTTCCCCCCAGCAGTGGGGAAATATGAAGGATTCTGCCCTTTGCCAATCTAGATTGGCTTCTTCATTCTCCTCCCTGATCTACTCATGAAAGTGGGATCTCCATGGATGAAATATACAGGATCTTTTCTTTGTTTGGCTAATGAAAGCACCAGCCAGAAACCAGAGGAAAGGAAGCAAAGTCAAGATATTTAATCTTGCTCTTCTCTCCCTGCATGGTTAGTTCTTAGCGTGAAAGTGACACTCTCTAGATTTAGGGGACTTTTTCCATACTAGGGGACCTCTCCACTGAGCTCACCCTCTCCACACAGGGTGCCCACTTTCCAAAGGGGTCTTTCTCTCTCCCCATAGCCTCCTCTCTGCCTTAGTTCTGGTACCATGTGGCCCCTTGCCTTACCTATTCAGAGCAAAAGCAATAACTGCAGCTACTTTCATCAGACCCAGGGCACAGCATTCTTTTTTGTAGTGTCTTATATTTTGCTTGTAATTTTAGAAATATTTTATGTATTAATCTTTCCTTAAATTATGCCAACCTTAGTGTGTCATTTACTTACTGCCACAGCTCTGACTAATTCAAGTTATGTTTCTATTTAACCCCAGTGATGGGAGAATTTACAGGTAATTGAGACTTCATAGGGAAAATAGCCAGAAAAAGCAAGAGTAATCAATGAATGCCTTAATAGACTTCAGATTTGATTCACTAAGCAGCACACTAAAAGGAATATCAGTGAATTCCCTCTAAAGGCCTTCGAAGAAACTCTAGGTCTTATATTATTTTGCATTTACAATCTTGATATGCAGATGCTTACCTGTAGTCCTTTCTTATTTTATCACATCTCCCGCTCCATTTTAACCCCATATTTAGCATTTTGTTTTTGCTCCTACAGAAAAATTAGGCAGACTTTTACTTGTTTGCATGGTTGGGTTTTAGCTTTTTGCACTTCTGAAAATATTGAACACTGCCTTTCTCTCTTCTACACTCATTGCTTCAATGCACCTGTAGTTGGAATGGTCAGCTTCTCCTGACAGTAGTCTCTTCTCCCTTCTTTCTCACAGGTCAAAGGAGAAACATTCTAAGATGTGTTCTTCATTTATCACTTCTCAGCTCCTTTTTATATCTAATTATTAATTAACAGTATTTCCCCCAAAAATGCAAAAGATAATGTACATACTGATTTTTAACACAATTTATGTAGATTCCAAAAGTTATGTAAAATGAATTTACAAATATTTACATTTCTTATAAGAGCACCCTGAATTTTGAACATATTGTGCTTAATAATAACTCTGAAGGAGTATTGGAATTAAAAATGAATATATGATATCCATGAAATATTATGGCTATTCTCATTAAGACTGTGAAACAATGAAGGCTGATTTTTATTAGCTGAAATTGTTCTAAAAGTTCATAAGTGCAATTAGATAAGAATCAGAAATGAGAGATATAAATATGAATCCTAGAATGCAAAACATATAGAAGATGTCTACAGTTGTACCCAGTGTTGTCCTTTCTATTTTAATTTCTTTTTACTTTTCTACTACTTTTGGGTTAAATACACATTTTTAAAATTCCATTTTAATGTATAGTGCACTATAACTCTGCATTGTTTGTTTAGGGATTGCTCTAAAGATTACAATATACAATTTAACCTCCACAATTTACATGCAGTTATCATTAAACAAACTAGTTCACAGAAAATTTAAGAACCTTGCAACTAAATGTTCATTTATCCCCCCTTTCCTTACTTTATGCTTAGTTGTCATATGCATTACACTAACATACACAACTGCACAAAACTATGTTATGAGTTGTTATTGTTATTCCTTTTGTATTAAACAGTTGTATGAACTTTAAAGAAACTGTAAAGAAAAGAGTCTATTTTGGTATTTATTCATAGATTTATCATACCAGGTTATTTTTATTTCTAAAGATTTGAGTTTTCATCCGGTGTCATTTCTTTTCAGCCTTAAAGGCCTTTTTTGATTGTTTCTGTTAGTGTATCTCTTATGGCAACACATTTTGTTAGTTTATTCCATATAAAAATATTTTCATTTGACTTTCATTATTGCAGGATGTTTTCACCATACCGAGAATTCTCAGTGATACTCTTTCTCACTGCTTCTGCTGATAAGACAAATGTAACTTGCATCCTGGACCTTCTGAATATGATATGTCGCTTTCTCTGTCTTTCAAGATTTTCTCTTTATTATTGGTTTCCATCAATTTGACTATGATTTTGCTAGATGACATTTTCTCTGTATTTATCTGCTTAGAAATTGATGATTTTCTTGAATCTTTTAAGTATTCCCCCAGGTTTAGGAGACTTTTGTCCAACTGTCTTCAAATATACTTTTTATCCTTGTATCTTTTAGTTCTGGTATTTTACTCCAATTATACTGTCATTAAACCTTTTGATATTGACTTAAAAGTTACTGACACTGTTAGCTTTTTTCATTTTGCTTTTGTTCTACATATATGATGATGTTGGTTGATCTATTTTCAAATTTAATGACCTGCTTTCTGTTAGGTTCAATCTGTATACAAGTCCATAGATTTATTTTACAGAAGATATTGTTTTCTATGATTTTCATTTGATTACTTTTATGTTTTAATTTTTTTGGTGAGACTCCCTTTATAATCATTAGTTATGACATTGTATATAAGAGCCACTTAAAAATATTTGTTTGCTAATTCCACATCTGAATCATCTCATGATCGATTTACATTAAGAACATTTTCTGTTAATGGGGGAGAAATTTTCTTCAATTTACATGTCTATTAAATTTGACTTGCATTACCAATTTTGTAAATGATATTAAGTAGAGATCCTTGATTTTCCTTCATTCCTCTAAAAAGTATCAATTTATTTTCTTTAGTAGAAAGTTACTTCAGTTGGACTTGAACTGTAAACTCTGTATCCCTCAGATGGGCAGGAGGTGGAATGTCTCTTCAATTATTTTACTCTTAGCTGGGCTGCTCATTGTCTGCTCAATCCATGCATAGCTTAGGGTTTAGCTGTAATTTAGACACAATTTATATTCAGAAGCTCCACCTCTTTGGCAAAATAAAATAACCTGCGTTTTTTAGTTAGTTTGTTTATAGAGGCTGTCAACATTCCTTCACTGTGGTTTCCTTTCTTCATCTTCAAAGCCCAAACTGCTGCACGTTCCTGACCCTCTCTTATAGTTCTATAGTTTTATCTGTCTCTGACCTTAGCTAGGAAGGGCATTTCACCTTTAAGAACTCTTGTGATTAGTTTGGGTTTACCTGGATAATTCAGGATAATCTCCCATCTTAAGAAACTTAGCCTTAATCACATCTGCAAAGTCCTTTTGCTATGGAAGTTTACATATTCACAGGTTCTAGGCTCCAGGGATTAGCACATTTCATGGGAGTATGTTTTTTTTACTACCACACACCACTACCCTACATGTGCTTATTATAAGGTGATGTAGAAACTCGCTCATCAACAGGCGGCTGTCTATATTCCCTCCCCTTAAATCTGGACAGGCCTGTGACTCATGTGGAAGTGATGCTATGTAACTTTTGAAAGTAGGTGGCAAAAGTAATACAATTTCCATGTATTATTTCTTAGAATGATTCTTATTGGAACAAACCACATGCTCTGAGACTGTGTCTTCTGGAAAGCAGCCCCAGGTGAGATCTCAATCAACAGTTAACATCAAGTTCCATGAGTGACAGTCTTTGAGATGACTTTAGCTCCAGCCACCATTTAACAGCAACCCCAGGAGAGACACCTAGTGAGAGTTTCTGAGTACTGCCCAGGCAACTTCCAAAACCAAGAAGGAAGAAATATGATTGTTGTTCTTTTTAAGTAAGTTTTGGCTGTATTTTTTATTTTACAATAGGTAACTTGAATACTTCACTGGCTTTGTCCTTTCTGTGTTTTTCCTCTTAATCTCCAGCTGCTCTGTTTACCCCAAATTCTGCCCTCTGGTTTCTCAAGCCACTAAAACTGCAGTTTTGTATTGTTCTCCATGGTGCCAATGCTTTTGCTTTCAGGCCAAAGTGCAGGACTCATCAAGTGTCATTCCTTTCATTCAAGTGCAGAATCTCCACTAGCTTCTGTGCTTTGTTCATTTTCTAGTAGCTTCAGGTGATTGTTTGGGCTTCTAATTTTGTCCAGAATTTATAGCTGTTGTCCATGCAGGAGGCTTGGTCTCATAGAAGCATCTATGTCATTGTCAGAGGCGGAAAAATTGATAGGAATAGATTTTGAAAGGTGCTTGCTAATTTGTCAAGTCTCTATTTTAAAGTATTTCAAAAATAAAGAGATATATATGTTCCAGTGTATCTTATGTGTATATCACCTCCATTTTATTTTATTAAGTCTTAACAGGTTTATTAAATGCAAATCACTTTGTTGTATATGCCTTCTTTGACCACACTTATATTTCTAACATAAATTTTATATGGCACATTTAGAAATATACAGTGTTAGATTAAAGCTGTTAGTAATCTATCAGGGATTTTTCATTAATATTTATAAGTGGGGAAAGCTTTTCATTTTACCTGAGTTATGTGTGTAACTAATTGGAATGTTACAGAACAGATGGCAGATTCAAAACTGAATTAAATGATTTCCATTCTTTTTGAAAAATATCTCTTTACAGAGGTTCAAATAAACATTAATTATTTTTTTTCTGAAAGATTTAATAAACATGATTTCAGATCCACCTTGGCTAGATGTAACTTTAGTTGGTGCATTTACTTTCCAGTTCAGTATTTTTCTATACATTTTTGTCTGCCACTGTTTGTTTCAAATGAGGGTATCTTGCCCAAGAATTAGTTTATAACTGTTTTGTTTAGTTGCTAAGCATCATTTTTTTCAGATCATAATTTATTTATTTTTCCACTTTGGTCAGAGATAAGCTATATACTGTAGCAACCTTTTAAAGGAATTTGTGTGTGTGTGTGTGTGTGTGTGTGTGTGCGTGTGTGTCACCTAGTATGTCGTCTGACTTGATGAGTTTCCTCCTGAGGGGCTGTGTTAAGGAAAACCGCGTGCAGGGGGCATGGTTTCTAAGGCAGGAATTTCCCAGCACCACACCTCCATCGGCGCCCCCATGCAGGGACCAGAGAGGTTTCAAATGTAAGGTTGTTTGTTTAACTTTCCCCTGGGGGCCTCGGTAGAAATTCCAGGTATGCTCCTTTGTTCAAAAAGCCCCGAAAATCTCTGGGAGGAGGGGGCTCTGCTGTGGGCCCAAGCAACCAGTCTGGGATGGGAGTCAAAGGTCAGTCACTCCAGAGGAAGTTTGAAAGAACTCCTC
>PVKP010029471.1:6178-29062 GCA_004027715.1 Plecturocebus donacophilus
TAAAAAAAAAAAAAAAAAAAAAAAAAAAAAACCATACATATAAACATATAATTCTCTAAATCTAATTTGAATTGAAAAGTATGGCATATAGGTGCCACTTTTCCTCTCTTTTTTTCTCTGAACAATCATTCTCTGGAACAAGCTCTTAGCTCTTTATTTTCATTTTCCTCCTTGGTTTAAGACTCAAGACAATTAAAAATACCTGTGGTGGAAAATTGAAATAGTGTTGAGCAATGGAGGCAACGTTCTTAATTACTGTGAGATGGGGGATAAGCAGTAAATGATTCTTATGTCAATTTGAAGACATCAGCACTAACATTGCTCACATGATATGGACTGTGACCTGATCTCACATTTATTCAATTAAGCCAAGGAGTAAAATTCCACGTTTTTTCCTTTTCACATTTGCCAAATCAGCAACACTTTTTGATTTATTGCAATACTTATTACTATCACTTGCCCAAATACTGAGGACTGAGTAAAAGTGGGTGATGGATGCAAAAATCTTACATAAAGAAATTATGATAAGACAATGGATCAAAACTAAACGGCAAAGGCTCTTAACACTATACTAGCACTAACACTAGGCAAGTCAGTTGCATTGTTGAGTCTTTGGTTACTATATCCAGTCAATAAAGTTACAGGGTTTGATATTGTTAAGATTTTCTTCACCCTAGACTTTCCATTTATTATTATTATTACTATTTTTTATTATACCTTAAGTTCTGGGGTACATGGGCAGCTCGTGCAGGATTGTTACATAGGTAAACACATGCCATGGTGGTTTGGGGGATGGATGCAGCAAACCACCAGACTTTGTATTTATTTTGATAGATTCTACATGTCTCACCATATTGTTGGAGCTTAATTTTTATGCATATTTATCTTCCCCCCAAAATGTTGGATTTTCTACAGCCTTATTTCTTCATATGTTAGTATATAAGAACTAGGAATTCTTCCAAAAGTAGATGTTGCTATCCTATCATTATCAATGGGGACCATGAACATATTTTAGAGCTAACTTGATAATTTTAAGACTCATGAATTTTGGAATACAAAAGTATTCCCATATCATGAAGCTCAGTAGAATCACAGAAAATACATGGTTTCCCCTGACTTCTGCTGTAGTTTAAAAATAGGGAAACTGATGCCAAAGAAAACCAATCTAGGATTACTTGTCATTGTTAATATTACTATACAAAGGATTGTAGAAAGGGAAAAGAAATTTTGAGAACTAAATAATAGAATAATCATCTGGTTGGTCTGATTGTCAATTTGAGGAGAAAGATGACAAGACTTCCTCTTGGAGATAACACATACATTTTATTTTAGAGTAGAATTTTTTAGACCAACTGAGAATAACAGTGTAATTTTTGTGGATGTGGGCATGTGCATCTTCACATCTTTCCTGCTTGAGAAGGCTATAAATGAAGAACCACTGATGCCATCCATGAGGACAAAGACCATAGACAAGTCTTACATACTGCATCTGAAATGAGTGTTCATGCCTACCTCTTCCCTCAAGAGACCTGACATATGATCTACGAGGCACCTCACACTTGAATACACAAGAGCTCTGTGATAAACTTGGGAGGGCAGATATTTCCTTAACCCACTGATTTCATTTTCTTTGGATGCATACTAAGTGATGAGATTTTTGACCATATTCTAGTTCTCTTTCTAATTTTTTGAGGAACTTTCATACTGTTTCTATAAAGCCTGTATTAATTTACATTTCTACCAATGGAATATGAGTTTTCCTTTCTTCAACTTCTCCTCACATTTGTTATTTTTTGCCATCTTAATATTAGCCATTCTAACTGGAGTAAAGTGATTCCTCGTAGTTTTTATTTGCGTTTCTCTGATGATTAGTGATGTTGAACATTTTTTTTAACTCCCTGTTGACCATTTGTATGTCTTCTTTTGAAAAATGTCCATTCAGATCTTTGGTCCATTTTTTAATTGTATTATTTGGGGGCTTTTGCTACTGAATTGTTTGAGTTTCTCGTGTATTCTGGACATTAACCCATAGGCAGATACATAGTTTCTGAATATTTTCTGCTACGTTTACTGCAGCACTATTCACAATAGCCAAGGTATGTGACATAGTTTGAGTCTGTGTCCCCACCCAAATCTCATGTTCGATTGTCATCCCCAATGTTGGAAGTGCAGTCTAGTGGGAGGTGATTGGATCATGGGGGTGGATTTCTCATGAATGGCTTAGCACCATCCTCCTGGTGTGATGTGGCAAGGAAAATGGCTTCAGCCAGGCTAAAATGTAATGGCTTCTCAGGCTCACAGGCTACGTGATAAGGCACTACGATTAATCAGGCCAACGCCAGGTGCAGACACCAGCCTTATTTCAATGGAATTCAAAGACTCGCTGCTCAGGGTCGCACAGACCCTGAGAAGAAACCCCCTTGTCTCTAGCTGCTGGCCTTGGCTTCTGAACAAACTCCTTGCTTACTGATATTGGGAGTTTTCACTGTCTCTAACTGCTGACCTTGGCTTCTGTACAAACTGCCTGCTTGCAAAGATCCCCAGCCCCCCCAAAAGTGTTGTTTAGCATAAAAGCCCAGCTCTCCCTCAACTCAGGGCCACAGGTTGGAGAGACATGAATCCTCCGTGGTTGCCGGCAATAAAGACCCTGCAATTCGTCATGCTTTTGTCTTGGTGCTGATCTTCTTATCTCACTAAAAATACAACACTGGTACATCCTCATAATAATGAATGTGTTCTTGAGATATTTGGTCATTTAAAAGTGTGTAGCACCTCCCACCTCCATCTCTTGCTTCTGTTTTTGCCATATGATGTGTCTGCTCCCTGTTTGCATTCAGCCATGATTGGGAGCTTCCTAAGGCATCCCAGGAAGCTGAGCAAATGTTAGCACCACATTTCCTGTACAACCTGTGGAACTGTGAGCCAGTTAAACCTCTTCTCTTTATAAATTATTCAGTCTCAAGTATCACTTTATAGCAATGCAAGAATGGCCTGTTACAATATGGAATGAACCTAAGTGTCCATCAATTAGTAAATAGATTTGAAAAATGTGTTATATATACACAGTGAAATACAATTCTGCCATTAAAAGAACAAAATGCTTTCATTTGTGACATCATGACAAATCTAGTGAATGTTACATGAAATAGATCAGGCAAAGATGGACAAATACTGCATGATCTCATGTACATGTGGTATCTCAAAAAAATTGATATTATAGAAGTAGACAGTAGAATAGCGATTACCAGAGACTGGAAAGTAACAGGAGGGGAGTATGGGGAAACGTTTATCAATGAGTACAAACTGCAGTTACATAGGAGGAGTAAGTTTCTGTGTTCTGTAGCACTGTAGGGTGTCTATAGTCAACAATAATAAATTATATACTTCAAAATAGCTAGAAAAGATTCTGAATATTCTCAGCACAAAGAAATGACAAATGTTTCTGATGATAGGAATACTGATTGCCTGATTTGGTCATTACACAACATACTGAAACATTACTCTGTACTCCATAAATACATATAATTATTATGTATCACTTAAAAACAAAATAAAACTTTAAAAGTAAAAACAAAAGGCCAAGTGTGGTGGCTCATGTACCCCAGCATTTTGGGAGGATGAGGCAGGAGGATTACTTGAAGCCAGCATCTCAAGACAATCGTGGGCAACATAGCAAAACTCATCTCTACAATTAAAAAAAATATATTAGCCAGGTCAAATGGTATTTCTATTTCTAGGTCCTTGAGGAATCGCCACAGGGTCTTCCACAATGCCTGAACTAATTTACACTCTCACCAACAGTGTAAAAGCATTCCTATTTCTCCACATCCTCTCCAGCATCTGTTGTCTCCTAATTTTTTAATAATTGCCATTCTAATTGGTGTGAGATGGCATCTCAATGTGGTTTTGATTTGCATTTCTCTAGTGACCAGTGATGATGAGTTTTTTTTTTTTCATATGTTTGCTGGCTGCATAAATGTCTTCTTTTGAAAAGTGTCTGCTCATATCCTTGCCCCATTTTTTGATGGGGTTGTTTTTTTCTTGTAAATTTGTTTATGTTCTTTGTAGATTCTGGATATAAGCCCTTTGTCAGATGGGTAGATTGCAAAAATTTTTTCCCATTCTGTTGGTTGCTAGCTCACTCTAATGATAGTTTCTTCTGCAGTACAGGAGCTCGTAAGTTTAATTATATACCATTTGTCTATTTTGGCTTTGGTTGCCATTGCTTTTGATGTTTTAGTCATGAAGTCCTTGACCATGCCTATGTCCTGAATGGTTTTGCCTAGGTTTTCTTCTGGGGCTTTTATGTGTTAGGTCTTATGTTTAAATCTTTAATCCATTTGGAGTTAATTTTTGTATAAGGTGTAGGGAAGAGATCAGTTTCAGCTTTCTGCATATGGCTAGCCAATTTTCCCAACACCATTTATTGAATAGGGAATCCTTTCTCAATGCTTTTTTTTTCCAGCTTTGTCAAAGATCAGATGGTTGTAGATTTATGGCATTGTTTCTGAAGTCTCTGTTTCGTTCCTTTGGTCTATATCTTTGCTTTTGTCCAAAAGATTATAAATCATTCTATTATAAAGACACATGCACATGTATGTTTAATGCAGCACTGTTCACAATAGCAAAGACTTGGAACCAACTCAAATGCCCATCAATGATAGACATAATAAAGAAAATGTGGCATGTACACACCATGGAATACTGTGAAGCCATAAATAAGAATGAGTTCATGTCCTTTGTAGGGACATGGATGAAGCTGGAAATCATCATTCTCAGCAAACTGACACAAGAACAGAAAACCAAACACCACATATTCTCACTCATAAGTGGGAGTTGAACAATGAGAACACATGGAAACAGGGAGGGCAACATCATACACCAGGGCCTATTAGGGAGTGGGAGGTTAGACCAGGGATAGTAGGGTCCGGGGGGAAAGGGGAGGGATGGCATTAGGAGAAATACCTAATATAGATGATGGGGTAATGGACGCAGGAAACCACCATGGCACATGTATACCTATGTAACAAACCTGCACATTCTACACATGTACCCCAGAATTTAAAGTATAATAATAACAAATAATTAAAAATTTAAAAAAAATTAGCCAGGTTTGGTGGCATGCATCTGTAGTTTTGGCTGCTCAGGAGGCTAAGGCAGGAGGATCACTTGATCATAGAAGTTTGAGGTTGCAGTCAGCTGTGATCTCTCCACTGCACTCCAGCATGGGCAGCAGGGAGAGATCCTGTCTCAAAAAAAAAAAAAAATTGTATTCTGGTTGGCACAATTAATTTTTAGCATAGAAGAAATTTCTTTGCTTTAAATGGAGCTCTGTCTTTGGGAGTAAAGTTCTCAATAAATATTCTATTAACTTGTACTTGTGCCCAATTTGCAAGTGTTTAGTGCCAGTTTAAACAAACAATTAGAAAATGTCAAAGAAAAAAACAACCCACAAAACAAATTTCTGAGTTCATATTGCCAATAGAACATCTAAAAAAGATATGAAAGGCTAAATGGCAGATATAAACTGCAAATATTCAGCAGCATTTTTAAGGGTCCCCTTGAGTTCAGGTTATTATGTCGCTCAGGGAAAGGCAATCATTGCCATTGAACAGGTCTGTGTATCACCAAAGCTTAGTGCTTACTTGTAAAGTTAGATGTGGGAGAAGAATCATTACTCTCCAGCACTTATCTGCAAAATTTGGCTATTGTACATGCAGTGTGAAGCCTATTTTAATCAATTTCCCAGTATGTTTTCTTTCTTTTTGTCTTATATCTATATTCTGAATTCTGAAGCAGGCATAACTTTATTTAGCCAAATTACTCTGGGTTCTTAATCCCTTTCTGAGTGTTTATATTTGCTTTGTTTTGGTATGGTTCAGTTTGGTTTGGCTTTTCTTCCTTTCAGTTTATTTTGCAGTCATTTGCATCCCACTTCCCCATTAGACAATCAGAGGGAAGCTGGAGAGATCCCATCTGTGCTTTTTCAGGGGACAAAATCAACCAGCTCAGGGACAGGTGGAGCAGGCAGCAGGAAGGTGACCCCAGGCACGCAGCAGGTTGATAGAGCAGTGCAGGAAACTAGCAGGCAGCAGGCAGCATGAAGGGCAGAAAGGCCCAGGCTGCCTATGTCCAGGCAGCAAATCAAGCAGAGGTTAGCAGGTAAGAAGGGTGACAGGAGGGCAGAGCCAGGCATGTGACCAGGGGAGGGAGAATCAGAAGGCAATTAGCCAGGGGGAGAGGGCAGATGGAGGGCACCCACCAGCAATTACCAGGGGAAAGGGTAGCAGGAGGGTAATAATAGGAGGCAGATCTGAGGGGCAAGAGGACATCATGCAGGTGACTTGCAACAGCAGCAAGAAAACCCAGCTGACTTACCTGGAAAAAAAGCATTGAGCGAAGAACCTCACCACCTCTGGAGCAGCACCAAGCAGTCAGTGGGCCCAGAGGCAAACAAGGGGGTGACCCAAAGAATGTGTGGCCTCTGGAGTCTGGGAGTCTGTCACAAGTCTTCTACTCCAACTGCAGTGTACGCTACTACGACCAGGTCCAATTTTTTAAAATGAAAAAAAATGTAATTCAGGTATTTTTCATGGGCGAAGCTCTGTCAGAAACTGTACATGTGATATCTTATTGAATCCTACAGCAATGCTTGAAGGTTACTGTTATTCCTTGTTTCTAAGTTGAGAATTGAGGTTGAGAGACACAATGAGACTGGCCCAAGATCACACAGCTGGTAAGTGAAAGCTGTGATTCCAACAAGAGCTTTTCTGACTCTTAGACTCTTCCATCTTTTATAGCTCAGTGGGGTCTCAAATTTGGAAAGCCTTTTTTGTTTGTTTGTTTATTTGTTTGAGACAGGTGTTCGTTCTGTCGCCCAGGCTGGAGTGCAGTGTCATGAACTTCGCACACTGCGACCTCTGCCTTCTGGGTTCAAGCCAACCTCTAGAGTAGCTGGGATCACAGATACACCACCACACCCAGCTAATTTTTGTATTTTTGTATTTTTTTTTTTTTTGATAGAGATGAGGTTTTACCATGTTGCCCAGGCTAGTCTCAAACTCCTGGGCTCAAGTGGTTCCTCGGCTTCACCCTCCCAAAATGATGAGATTACAGGTGTGAGCGACTGCACCCTTCCGGAAAGCCTTTTTTTTCACAGATAGAAAGCGTTCTTTAGCAGACAATTCATAAAGGTAAAGCCTTTCCTGTGTGCTAAACACAAATTCTTTCAAGAGGACACATATTACAAAACAGTGTTTCTCCAATTTAAATAAGGTATAGGCCCCATGGAAGATGAAAATCAAACAAAACAAAAGCTCTCACATGTCCTCAAGTTCCAGCGACTTCCGATTGAGAGGAGGCGCTGCACACTGCAGTAAGGGTCTTGGTCTTCAGCAGCCCTATCTGAAAAGCGTACCCTTTGAGACATATTGTTAGTGATCTCTGCATCTCTAGTCTCCCTATTCTGTGCACTCAGTGGACTTTTGTATCAGTTAGAATATTTTCCCCTACCATTTATAAAATGCCTGGATCCATACTGGCACGGACCCTTAGGATATTTATTTTGTATCATGAGAAGCTCAGAGGTGAATAGGCCACAGCACCGCCTCACAGTTCCTTGGTCTGCTGTCTTCCATAGTGACGACTTCTTCGGCTCAGGAGTAGGAGGGCTATAGAATCTCCAGGAGTTACATTTGGTCCTGGTCTGTGCTGCAGAGAGATCAAGGACTGTCATATCTGGTGTCTCCTTTTTGGGATTGAAGGAAGGGACTCAGAGCCCCTTAACCCAAGCAGATTTCCTCAGACAACTCATTGATCAAAAATAATGACATACCTTTCCTAATCAGTCATCTGGAAGGGGAATGGGATTATCATGTGAATGGTCCTATCAGTATCCACCTTTCCTCTGAGCATTGTCATGAAACAGGTACATTCCTGAACATAATGAGGCAAAAGATGAATGTTGGATTGACAACTAAGAGTCTCTGTTCTAGTCTTCAATTAATAATTGTTGAAAAAATAAATGACTGAATGTGCATGATCTCTGAGCAGGTTTGATTGGGAACAAGAATAGAAACACTGGATATGGGATTGTTTTCTGGATCATTACTCATCCCACAGTAGCAGTGTGACCTTGAACAAATCACTTCATTTCCTGAGCCTTGGTTTCCTCATTTGTAAAGTGGAGACCTGCCCCATTTAACTCATGCGGTTATTATGAGAATTAAATATATGTGTGTAAGTGCTTTGTGTATGACAAAAGACTATGTAAACGTGAGGCATTACGATTATTAATATTCAGAATTTAATCAACCTGGTTATTGTGTCACTGAGCAAATATTTATTATTTTCTGTGAGCCAAGTGCAATTTAAGTGCGAGCTATGGGACCACAGAGAAATGTAACATGCAGAAAATACATAAACTTACTGAAGAATCAAATGTTGCAAGTCTAAGATTATATAATACATCATTTAAAAAACAACACAAAACAATTTAAACGGTGTCAAGAAAATTGGGTGTACGTTAAAAAAACAAAATGAAGTCTCTACATCATTTTTAAAACAATAATTCTCAATGGAATAATGACCTAAATAAAGAAATCTCTTAAAGTATTAGAGAAAATAGTAGACAACTTTCAGTCGTAGGGTAGGAAAAGTTTTCTCAATTAAGTTTCAAAATCCTGAGCCATAAAAGAAAAAAAGATTGATATATTTTAAGGCATAAAATTTAAATGTCTTACAGCAAAATATATCATAAGCAAAAATAAAAGGCAAGTGACAATCTATGATAAAGTATCGTAAGATTTATAACAGAGTGTTAATACATATAAAATACTTTCGAAATAATTTTAAAAGCAATCTAATACAAAGCTGTACAATTTTTTAATATGAGACTATTAATATCTAATAGAATTACAAAAATACTTGTTCATGCTTTGACATAGTAAAACAAATTAAAATTTTTTACTGTGATACTATTTTTGACATTAGATTGGCAAAATTGTTTAAAGATTGATAACTTGTGCATGGTGTAAGAAGATGGACACATAATTCTATGTGGCTGAGGTGTAAATTTTTTTACCTATTTAAGAAAGGCAGTTTGTCAGTGACTAACAAAAACTTAAATGCTCATATTCTTTGAAACAGCAACTCATATTTTAAGGATTTACTCTGCATGAAAGATTCCCAATGTGAAGAAGAATGTATATATTTCAACTCATTTTATTGTGGAAACCTCAAAATAATATAAGTACTTATTGGCAAAGTATTGGTCTGAATTGGGAGGAAAGATACATCATTTAATGCTATCATTAAAAAGTTAAGGTAGATTTCTATGTAATAATATGAAAAGACATTCAAGACTTACGAGGAAGTGACAGAAGCAAATTAAAGATCTGTAAGTGGCCAATGATTCTATTTTTTCTTTGAAAATACTATGAGCATATATTTACCTATACACACACTCACGCACACATAGTTGAAGAATGGATTCCAGAGTCCAGACTGAGAAGCATGGTCATAATATTATAAGAAAAATTGACGATGTCTTTAAAGAGAAGAAATATAGATTCTACATTTTGGCTTAAGTATTTTTCAGATCTTATCTGCTTTGGATGAATTGTGGATGTGGACATGAGCTGATTCCATGTCTTCTGAATTTGAAACTGTTACTCCATCTTCACATTTTCTGGTGTTCGGTTTCTAGGTTCTGCTTTTATAGACCCCATCTTTTAGACTACTACATTTCAGGAAGGTGAGAAACTGTAGGTCTGCACTGTTCCACATAGTAGCCACTAGCCAGATGTGGCTAGTGGCCTTTTAAAATGTGACTAGGGGAAGCTGAGATTTTCTGTAAGTCTAAAATACATACCAGATTCAAAGACCTGTTCTAAAGAAAATAATTGAAAATATCTCATTAATAACTATATACTGACTAAATGTGGAAATGATATTTTTGATATATTGGGTTAAATAAAATATATGTTAAAATTAATTTTACCTGTTTATTTTTCTATTTTGTTTTTAATGTGGCTACTAGTAAATTCAAAACAACACAGCTGGGCGCAGTGGCTCACACCTGTAGTCCCAGCACTTTGGGAGACCAAGGTGGGAGGATCACCTGAGCCCAGGAGTTTGAGGGTTTGAAGCTGCAGTGAGCTATGATTGCACCACTGCAATTCAGCTTGGCAGACATAGACAGGAATTGCCTCTGAAAAAAATAATAAAAATAAAAACTAAAATTATACATGAGGCTAGGAATGACTTATATTGTATTTCTTTTAGACAGTGCTGCTTTAGGCCCTGAAATTTTTTGTTGTTGTTTGTTTTGTTTTTTGCCAATCACCTGAGGTCGGGAGTTTGCAACCAGCCTGGCCAGCATGATGAAGCCCCGTCTTTTATTTTCAAGATCTGAAAATGTCCCAGTGTCTGAAGACTGTGCTCCATACTCTTCTTCAGACTACAATTTCCCTCTCTACAGTTTCTATCATTTAAAGACTAAGATCCAAGCAACAAAGAGAATAATTTTAGGATCTATGAGTTCAGACATGGAGAATAACCATAAGCCCATAATTAATCGGAGGTGTTGATGTTGAATGATTGAGTTATATCATTGCCAGTAACAAATAACAAAGTAAGAGCAGAAAAGAAATTGAGAATTAAGGCAAGCCATTAGCTTTTAAAAAAAGATGAATTTGGAAAAGTGGATATGCCCAGCAGACAGTTGGATTAAGAAAAACAAAATGCAGATAAAAGTTTCAAATGGTGATTTAGGTTGGGGAGTCATTCATAATTGATATATGTTGGAAAAACATCTAATTGAATTGATTTTTAAATATTCTATTATTAAACTTTGCAAATTTTATTTTGGCTATAGACATTCTTATTAAGTTGTAAAATACAATAAACAAATAAAATATGTTTATCTCTAGGATCAGCCTTAAAAAAACACACAATATGTATACATTTAGAAAAGGAGAGGAGAGTTCAGTTATTACAAAGAGTTACAGGCTGCAAGGCACCCATACTAAAGGTAAGGAGCATACTCCAGCAAAAACCAGAACAGGCACTTTGAAGGAGGAGAGTTTGAGCTAGGAGTACTGAACAGGTTTGCTAAACATACATATTCAACGTTATAGGAGTGGCTATGAATATTCATGAAGGTTGTCCCGACACATGCCTGTTGGACAAACATGTATGTAACAGATGACTCATGTTCACCTTGGGGTGGAAACTCAACATTTAAATGTGTTACAATTAGGTTTTATATGTCAAAAGGCCTTTTCAGAACTCGAGGCATGCAAGTATGCAATTTATATAAACTGGACAAAAGCAGCCCATTGTTGGGTCAGAGGTCTTCTTATCAGGAGAAAGTTACTGAAATCAGTCTCTTGTCCAGTGAAAGATACTGAATCAGTCTCTTGTCCAGTGAAAGCTATAGTTATGGCTGGCATTCAATTAGTCAGTGCCTGTGAGCTGGATAAGTTGTAATTGTTTTAATATTGCTTATCTTCAGACCAATGCTTGTATAGCTATTAGAGAAAAAGAAAAATCTTATGGCAATTAGAACATAGTTTATGCTTTAAGTGTAGGGGTGCATGACTTAACCCTTGCCTGGCGTGACCTTAGATCCTGTTTATAACATGATATCTTATGCCACAATAAATCTATTCTCTCAGAGTTGTGATTTCTATTTTATCATTAATGTTGATCAGTTGTTTCGTCTAAATCTAAAAGAGAGGAGTATAATGAAGCATGTCTGAGCTCCCTTCCCATCATGGCTGGGACCTCAGTTTTCAGGTTTTTCTGGGGTTCCCTTTGCCAAGAGAGGGATCTGTTCACTTGGTGGGAGGCTTAGGATTTTATTTTAAGTTTACACCAGATATGCTCATGATGTATGCTATTACTTTTTAAAAAGTATGACTGTATGTCATATCTAATTACAATGTTCTTTCTTCATTTTTCAATTTCCTGATCAGACTTAATTTCACATGTACTTAATGTCAGATACTGTCATTATAGATATATACATAAGAAGATTATGGTTAGAAGAGATATCCAAAGCATCTATTTAGATGAACATCATATGTATAACATTCTTAATAATTTATTGTTAAATTAATAAATTCCTCAATTCATAATAGGAAAATTACAGAGTTTCAGAAATAAGAAATATATAATCTAATCATAGCAAAATTTGATCCATTCTCACAGTACTGCAGAGTAGTTCAGTATACACAAAAATAATCCATTATTCTTTTCATCCCAGAGCAGAATAATTTCTGTTGGGGTGGGTGATGGATGCTAGTGAAAAAGAAGATAATCCACATAGTTCTTGGGAATGACCAAAAAAAAATGCAAATGCAGAGAATCTGGAGGTAAAAATAATAGTCACATGAAGAATAGCAAAGACTTCAAGTTTCTAGTCTTGTACATTGTTTCAGAGAAATTCTCACACCATGTTTTTCCTCTACTCTTCTATTAGCACAACAAGCAACACAGAAGACTTCTGTGACCCCAAAATATATGGGGATTTCTCCACACCAGCAAGCAAACGATCAATTCTGCAGGCGATATCAGTTGGACGCCCTCCAATTCAATTTTGACACTATCTTCCTCAAGATAGTATCAAATCCCAAAGGCTGAGGGCTCAGTCCCCAAGACTAACCCTGCTCAGACATCAGTCACCAGTTCAGGCCTCGAACTTCTAACTAATCAGCTTCAAGTGTGGTTCTCACAAATTCTGTTTTGGGATTGACTAATTTACTGGAGTGGCCTGCAGAACTCAAGGAAATACTTAGGTTTGTCAGTTTATTATAAAGGGTATTACAAAAAATACAGATAAACAGATGCATAGAGTGTGGTACTGGGAAGAAGTACAGAGCTTCCACGGCCTCCCTGGGTACACCACTCTCCAGGAACCTCCATGTGTTCAGCTATCCAGAAGCTCTCCCAGCCCTGTCCTATTGGGTTTTTATGGAAACTGCATGACATCAGCATTCCTTACTCCAGGGTATGAGTCGGGACCCTTTCTGGAATAAGGGTCTTATGGCCCACAGTCAGGAAGGCAGAGAAAGATTAGAGTCCTGCCTTGGGATAAGCAAATGGAGGATAGGAGGTCAGAGAGATTTTTTTCCTGAGGCCTACTTCTGAGTCCTGACACATCCAACATTGTAACAAAAGAGAGTAACAAGGATTATAGGAGTTATGAGGCAGGAAGCATTGACAAAAACTTATACATATGTAAATTAGTGGGATACAGTGAAAGCAGTGCTTAGAGAGAAATTTCAAACATGATTACATGTATTAGAAAGTAGTAAAGATCTAATACTAATAATCTGTTTCCACTTTAGAACACTATAAAAAAAGTAAATAATATTCAAAGTAAGAAGAATGAAAAATATCATAAAAAGAGCAAAAATTAAAGGAATTTAAAATAAAAAATTGATTTTATAAAGTCAGTTAAATCAAAAGCCAGTTTTATAAAAGAATTGATAAAATTCTAACTAGAGTGACTGAGACATAAAGAGAAAAACACAAATTACTAATGTCAGCACTGAAAGAGGAGACATCACTACAGATCACATGGACATTAAAAGGAAAATAGATGAAGATTATGAACAAACCTGTGCCTACGCCTGTGATAACATTGATGAAATGGACCAACTCCTTAAACAATCTAATGTTCCAAAACTCACACAAGAAAAAATAGAAAATACGAGTAGAACTATATCTATTTTTAAATTAATGAAAAATAACCTCACAAAAATAAAGCATCAGGGTCAGCTAAGAAAGAAATTATATTAATTCTCTCCCAGAAGATAGAAACAGAGGTCATACTTAATAACTGATCCTGTGAGGCCAGCATGGCTTTAATTCCGGAGCCAGACAAAATCATTGCAAGAGAAACCAAGAAAACAAAACTACAGATCTATATATCTCAAAAACATAGGTGTAAAAATTCTCAACCAAATATTAGCAAATCAAATTCAATAATGTGTAAAGTGAATTATACACTATGATGAAGTGGGATTTATCTGAAATATTTAGGGCTGGTTCAATGTTTGACAATTACTGTAATCACCTGGTTAAAGAAGGAAAGTTAAATAATCTTATCAATACATGCAGGAAAAAGCATTTGACAAAATCTAACACCACTCATTCTTAAAACAAAACATCTCTCAGGAAACTAGCAATACAGGGACATATCCTCAACATGGTAAAGAACATTTATAAAAATCATAGTTAACAATGAGAAACTTGAACCTTTTTCGCTACCATCAGGAAAACAGTAAGTATACTGCCTCTTACCAGTACTTTTCGACTTGATACCAAAAGTACTAGCTAATGCAATTAGACAGAAAGATGAGAAAGAAAGAAAGAAAGAGTGGGAGGGAGGGAGGAACGAGAGACAGAGAGAAAGAAAAGAAGAAAGAAACAGAAAGAAAGAAAGAGAGAAAGAAAGAAAGAAAGAAAAAAAGAAAGAAAGAAGGAAAGAAAGAAAGAGAAAGAAAGAAAGAAGAAAAAGAAAGGAAAGAAGGAAGGAAGGAAGGAAAAGAAATGGAGGGAGAGAGGAAAGGAGGAAGGGCGGAAGGGAGGGAGGGTAGGCATACAGATTGGGAAGGAAGAAATAAAACTGTGTTTATTAACACTTGACATGATTGTCTGTGTAGAAAATCCAAAAGAATCAACAAAAAAACCCTACTGAAATTAATAAGTACTTATAGCAAGTTTGTTGGAAATGAAGTTCATATGCAAAATTGAATTACTTTTCCATATACCTACAATGAACAAATGGAATTTGAAATTAAAAACTCATTACCATTTATATTAGCATCTTTGAAATGTAATATTTTCGCATAAATGTATCAAAATATGTATACAATTTATATGAGGAGAACTACAAAATTCAGAAGAAATATGTCAAAGACTAAATGGAAAGATACCTCAATTTCATTGGTAGGAAAGACTCAATATTGCCAAAATGTTAATTTTTCCCAACTTGATCTATAGATTCAATGTAATTCCAAATCAAAATGAAAAGCAAAGAGATTTTTGTGTGTGAATCTTGACAAACTGATATTAAAGTTCATATGGAGAGGAAAATAACCCAGAGCAGCCACCACAATGTTGAGGGAGAACAAAATGAGAAGACAACACGACACAACTTCAAGACTTGCTGAAAAGCTATAGTAATCAAGATAGTGAGGTATTGGTAAAAGATTTTTTTTTTTAAACAAAAAAAAGGTTAATGAAACAGCATAGCGTACTCAGACATAATCCACATAATACAATCAACTGATCTTTGACAAAGGTGCAGAGTCAAGACAATGGAGCAATGATGGTCTTTTCAATAAATGATGGTAAGAAAACTAGTCATAACATGCAAAAATAAAATGTAGACCTTACAATCTTCACAAAAATTAATTCGAAATGAATTATAGAGCTCAATTAGAAATGTAAAATTATAAAACTCCTAGAAGGTAACATCAGAGAAAACCTAGGTGATCTTGGGTTTGGTGTTAACTTTTTAGAAACAACACCAAAAATATGACCCTTGGAAGAAAGAATTGATAAGCTGCACTTAACTAAAATTAAATACTTTTGTTCTGAGAAAGACACTGTCAAGGTCATTGGACAACAAGTGACAGATTGAGAGAAAATATCTGCAAAACACATATCTGAGAAAGGCTTGTCATTTTAAATATACAAAGACATTTTAAAATTCAACCATAAGAACTCAGAAAATCTAGTTACAGATTGGGCAAAATGTCTGAACAAACACCCTACCAAAGAAGATATAGATAAGGTAAGTGATCACATGAAAAGATATTTAATATTCAACATCTTAGGTCATTAGGGAATTGCAAACTTAAAACAACAGAGAGATGCTGCTATACATCAATTAGAATGGCCAAAATTCAAGACACAGCACAAAATACTGGCCAGGATGTGATGAAACAGAAACCTACTCATCATGGCAATGTAAAATGGTGTAGCCACTTTGAAAGACAGTTTGATAGTTTCTTTAAAAAGTAAACATGCTCTTACCATACATATCTTGCAATCATGCCATTTGGCATTTATCCAAAAGAATCGAAAACTATATTCACACAAAACCCTGCACATGAATGTTTACAGCAACTTTATTTACAATTGCCAAAAGTTGGAAGCAACCAAGATATCCTTTAGTATATTGATAGATAAACTGTGGTATACCCAAACAATGAAATATTGTTATTAATCTGTTTTCATGCTGCTGATAAAGACATACCCAAGACTGGGTAATTTATACAGGAATGGGGTTTAATGGACTTACAGTTCCACATGGCTGGGGAGGACTCACAATCACGGAAGAAGTCAAGGAAAGCAAGTCACGTCTTATTACATGGATGGCAGCAGGCAAACAGAGCTTGTGCAGGGAAACTCCCCTTTTTAAAACCATCAGATCTCATGAGACTTATTCACTATCATGAGAACAGCACAGGAAAGACCTTCCTCCATGATTCAATTACCTCCCACCAGGTTCTTCCAGTGACATGTGGAAACTGTGGGAGTTACAATTCAAGATGAGATTTGGGTGGGGACACAGCCAAACCATATCAAATATCACTTAGCACTACAAAAAAACTGAAAGTTATAAAAATATATGGACAAACCTTAAATGTATATTATTAACTAAAAGAAGACAATTGTTTAAAAAAGGCATACCATATAATTCTAAATATATGGCATTCTGGAAAATTCAAAATGAAATATAGAGATCGTATGATTAAAGTGACTGAGAATGGTGGCTCACATCTGTCATAGTAGCACTTTGGCAGGCTGAGATGGCATTATCCCTTAAGGCCAAGAGTTTAAAACTAGCCTGAGCAACATAGCAAGACCCCATCTCTACAATACATTTTTTAAAAAATTACCTAGACATGGTGGCAGATGGCTGTAGTCATAGCTACTTGGGAGGCTGGGGCAAGAAGTTTGGTGGAGTCCAGGAATTTGAGGCTGCAGTCACCTATGCTAATGCCACTGCA
Source organism: Plecturocebus donacophilus (assembly GCA_004027715.1). Lineage (NCBI taxonomy): Eukaryota > Metazoa > Chordata > Mammalia > Primates > Pitheciidae > Plecturocebus > Plecturocebus donacophilus. Next base: position 23,209 of record PVKP010029471.1, read on the forward strand.
CACCTGCCTGAGCGACAGAGTGAGACTCTGTCTCTTAAACAAACAAACAAAAGGATTGAAGGGATGAATAGGAGGAGCACACATAAGTCTTAGGTCAGTCAAATTATTCTATGTTATACTATAATAATGGATATATGTCATTTTACATTTATTTCTATCCATAGAATGTACAACACCAGAAGTAAAATCTGGGCATTTTGTGATAATGATGTGTAAATGAAAGTTCATCATTGATGTAACAAATGTACTACTGTCATGTGGAATGTTCATACTGGAGGAGTTTGTCCTGTGTGGGAACAGCAAGTATATGAAAACTCCTTGTACTTTCTGCTTAATTTTGCTGTGAACCTGAAACTGCAGTATACAAATAAAGTTTATTAATTAAAAAAAGAAAACTCTGTTACAGCAAAATTGAGTAACAGGCACCATATTTATTCTCCAACCCTCCTCTCCAAAATATTAACAAAATGTAGATAACAAAAACTCTGAGAACAGTGAACATTAGACAATGAGGACATTAATTTCTGAGAGATTAAAAAAATAATAATAATATACAAGAAATGATTTTCCTAGCTTACTGCTTACGTAGTTTCTAAGCCATGATGCAAAAACCTGGCAAGTTCACAGCAATTTTGACAGGATTCACTTATGTCACTCCCAAATCTCTCAAGTTTTGTCACTATTTTAGTTCAGCCAATTGTTACTTCTTTCAGTGTGGGTTTCTCAACAAACCTCAGTAAACCTCAAGTAGAATAAATTCAAATAGGAATCTTAACACATTATAGTTTAATTGAATGCTACAGACAAAATATTTTGAAAGCAAGGAAAACAACATATATACAGAAGTACAACAATATCATTAATGACTGTTTTTATACCAAAAATAATATAGGCCAGAAAGTAATGCAATGACAAATTAAGTATTTGAATAAAATGTCAGCCAAATATTCTGCATTCAGCAAAGCTACTTAAAAATAAGATGAAAAACAGACATCCTCAGATAAACAAAGACTGGAGTAACTTGTAGCTAGCAGGCATGACTTGAATGAAATACTAATGGAAATCCTGTAGGCTGAAGGATCGTAACACTGGACAGTACCTCTAATTTGAGAGGGAATGTGCAGGAAGTCATAAACAGTAAACATAATATTCTATACCAATGTAATTTAGTGAAAAATATGTTACTTTTAAAATTCCTTTTGTTAAAAAATATTATTGTGTAAACATATTATAATATCATAGTGTTGGGTTTATAACATATTTGGTGAATTAATAATAATAATAGCACAGAGTAAAGAGAAGAAGAAAAGGCTATGTAAGTAAATAAAAACATATTTTACTGGAATTAAGTTGGCACTATTCCTAAATGGATTATGATTAGATGAGATGCATATTGTAATTATTGGAGCAACCACTAAAAAAATATTAACACAATCAACAGAGGAATTAAAATGATAGATTAGAAAAATCATTTATATATCACAAAATATAATAGCAAAAGAGAAACAGTGGAACATTTTTAAATGAGGTTGGTTGCAGGGGCTCACACCTGTAATCTCAGCACTTTGGGAAGCCAAGGTAAGAGGATTGCTTGAGCCCGTGAGTTCAAGACCAGCCTGAGCAACACAGTGAGACTCCATCTCTACAAAAAATAAAAATTTGGCAGGGAATCCTGATGGGCACCTGTAGTCCAAGCTACTCATGAGGCTAAGGCAAGAGGATTTCTTGAGCCTCTGAAGTCAAGACTGCAGTGATCACACCACTGCACTTCAATCTTAGAGACAGAGCAAGACTCTATAGCAATAAATAAATAAATAGAAAATTAAAAAATGACAGACATAAATCCAGCTGTAGAAATAACACATGAAAAGCGAATAAACCAAGCACAACACATAAATGGAAAGGATTGTCAGATTTGATGGAAACAAGACCCTAGTATATACTATAAACAACACACATTATATTCAAAGACATAAATAAATAAAAAGCAAAGTGATGTTAAAAAGGTAAACCATTAAATCAGTAATTCTATGACAGCTGAAGTGGCTGTATTAACATTATATAAAATAGACTTTAATACAAGAAACGCTATTAGAGAAAAAAAGGCATATTTCATAATGATAAAATGTCAATTCATCAGAAAGATGTAACAGTTAAAAACATGTATACATTTTAATTATATTATCCCCAAATACCTGAAGCAAAAAGAGACAGAACTGAAAAAAGACAATTCAAAAATAGTAGTTTGAAATTCAAACAACTGACTCTCCATGATGACCAGACAGATTAATAAATATATAGAAGATTTGAGTCACACTAAGCAAATATCTGGTGAACAGTCCACCTGACAGCAGAAGAATATGTATTCCTCTCAAGTGCTCATGTAACAGTCTTCAGGATAGACTATTTTATGCCATAAAACAAACTCAATAATTATAAAATGATTGAAATCATACAAAAGTATATTTATCAACCACAATGGAATCAAATTAGAAATAATAATGAAGAAATTTTGAGATATTAACAAAATGTGGAAGTTAATCAACATCTTATATAGAGCCAATGAGTCAAAGAAGAAATCACAAGGAAAATTAGATTGGAAAACAAAATCACTTGTCTAAATTTACAATATGCAACCAACCATAGCTGTGCTTACAGGAAATGTATAGCTTTAATCCCCTATATCAGAAAAGGAGAAAAATCTCAGGTAAATAACCTAAATGCCCACCTTGAGAAACTAAAAAATGGAGAATAAATTAAAATCAAAGTGAACAGAACCAGTAAATAATAGAACACTATAAAAATCAGAATAAAAAATAATGAAATTAAAAATCAATGGATCCCAGCACTTTGGAAGGCCAAGGTGGGAGTATCTCTTGAGTACCAGCATTTGAGAAAAGCCTGGGCAACATAGTGAGAGCTGATAAAAAATTAGCCAGGCCTGGGGGCAAGTGTTAGTAGTCCCAGCTACTTGAGCAGCTGAGCTCATCATCACTGGTCATTGGTGAATCTTAGTGATGCTAAGTGACGGAGACCCAAGAATAACAAAAAAATATCGATTACAAGATTCCATTTATTTAAAATGTTAGAAAATGAAAACTAAATTATGTAAAGCAGACCAGTTGTTGTCTAGGAGGTAGGGAGTTAGGGAGGGATAGGAGGGAGGGACTATCAAGTATTGAAGTATCATAAGGAAAATTTTGGGAGTGACCAGATGTGGTGGTTCACACCTGTAATCCTAGCACTTTGGGAGGCCGAGAAGGGCAGACCACTTGAGGTCAGGAATTTGAGACCAGCCTGGCCAAAATGATGAAACCCCATCTATACTAAAAATTCAAAAATTAGGCAGGCGTGGTTGCAGGCACCTGAAGTCCTAGCTACCAGAGAGGCTGAGGCAGGAGAATCGCTTGAACACAGGAGGGAGAGTCGCAGTAAGCCAAATATGTGCCACTGCACTCCAGTATGGGCGACAGAGTGAGGCTCCATCCCCAAAAATAAAAATAAAATAAAAATAAAACTTTCAGGCGTGATTGATATATTTGCTATCATAATTGTGTTGATGGTTTCATAGGTGTATAGATACATTAGAACTTTGTACATTTTAAATATGTTCAGTCCATTGTATGTCAGTTATTCCACCATATAGATGTTAAAAAAAAACCACACCAACAATACAGAAGTAAATGTTTCATTGACACAATCTTCATGGACAAATATATGCTTGAAAGGTAGGAAAATCATGAGGTCACAGAAAAAACACTGCCTTTTTGAAAGAGTGATAGAGAAAGAAATATGTGTATTCAGTGTTCAATGTACAAATTATTCAAGTGTTTCTGTCCTTTTTTCACCTCACGCAGCTATAGTTGGAAGATCCAGTTTACAATAAAACAAATTCACTGAGGTTTTCCAATCAGCAATGAGAATGAGTATTGTGGCTCATCCAGAGCTCCAAAAAGCAATTGCTCTGCATGTCCTCAAAATTTTATTTGTCCTTGAGATTGTAATGACTTTTATGAATGATTTTCTGGCCAGGCGCCGTGACTCACACCTGTAAGCCCAGCAATTTGAGAGGCCGAGGCGGATGGATCACCTGAAGTCAGGAGTTCAAGATCGGCCTGGCAATATAGCAAAATCCTATCTCTACTAAAAATACAAAACATTAGCCAGGTGTGTGGCAGGCACTTGTAGTCCCAGCTACTCAGGAGGCTGAGGCAGGAGAATTGCTTTAACCCGGAAGGCAGAGGTTGCAGTGATCTGAGATTGAGCCATTGCACTCCAGCCTGGGCAACAAGAGTGAAACTCCGCCTAAAAAAAAAAAAAAAAGTTTTTCCTTATACCTTTGGATTTCAGTTTCTTCATATGCAAAATCAAGTCATGAAGATATTCCCACACAGCTAAGATGTTATAGGATAATGAGTTGCTTGATAACTCATTGTGATCTTTGGCAAAAGAACAGAGCGCTATTATTGTTATTAAATATTATTAGCTGGCGTATGGTGCTGAACCGATAATTACTTCAAGTAACACTTCATAAAATGCTAACTGTAAAGTGTACACAAATTTATGTATTCATTAATATCATACCTGCTATGAACAAATATTTTGGAAAATTGCCAACATCATTTTGCAGTGTTAGTAAATTTCAATTTATATTCAAACCCATTGCCTCAGTTCCTCACATTCAACTCTCTTCAATACTAATTTAAGTTCTTTGGGTTGAATAAAACTAATTTATTTGCCTCTTTGATTATAAGGATAACTGCTTGCAACACAGCATTATGAGAAGGTCTCCCACTTCCCTTGAAACACAAGTTTCATTGTGTTACCTTCATGTTATAATGTTTCATAAGAAAAAAACTATAGAAATTAGGGAAGTTGGGAGTTAGAAACTGGAAAAGTAAAACAATGCTAATGCATATTTAAATATGGTTATATTAACAAAACGGATCACATACACATTGTTGAATTTCCCAAAAATGCTTTTCATCAGAAATCAGTTTTATTGTCACTCATGAACTCTGAAATCAAAACTGTAAGAAATCAACAAGAGACAGGAGGTGTTGTCCCTGCTATCAATCCATGTAAATATTATTATACACATATCACTGAATATGACCCAGAGGTGAAGCGCATCATTTGTCAGCCATTTAAGGAAAGTCCTGGTGCCTATTGAGATTCTGATCTCAAGGAAACTGCCCCCACTTCTTATATTTTGAAGAATTTCAATACTGCAGAAAAGTTAAAAGACCAATATAATGAATACTTGTATACTCTCCATCTGACCCCACAAAGGGTTAACATCTCACCACGTTTGCATAAACTCTTCTGCTCTCTCTCCATATTTATAAATCCATTTTTAAATAATTTGTACACATTTCTAAGGCTCATTATGTGTTCTTAACAAAAGAAGTTACTTTTAGCCATTGATATCAAAATTCTTCACTGAAGGAAGTAAAGTTCAGGCTTCAGTAAACCCACAGGCTGATGATGCATAGACATACCTAAAGAAACCAGGTAAAGAGACTGCTGTTTGGGGATTCCATGTTTGGGTCCCCTTCCACGAACACTCCCTTCGTGGAAGCCATCTTTCTCTCTCCTGGATTTCCCCTCTGGAGTCCCCTTCCACACTCTCACACTCTCTCGTAGGAGTCTGTCTTCCCCTCCTAAACTCCATCTCTGTCTATTCCCTTCCACTCAGTGTGGAAGCTGCTTTCCTCACTTGGATTCCATCTTTCTGGATTCTCTCACTCAGTATGAGAGTTAGCTGATTCTTTCTCTCTCCTTCTCATGTTTCTCTCTTTAAATAAATCACTTTCTACAAACAAACAAAAAGAGATTGCTGTCTAGGCATGGA
>PVKP010029472.1:0-28973 GCA_004027715.1 Plecturocebus donacophilus
CAAGCAATTCTCCTGCCTCAGCCTCCCGAGTAGCTGGGACTACAGGCACGCACCACCACGTCCGGCTAATTTTTTGTACTTTAGTAGAGACGAGGTTTCACCGTGTTGGCCAGGAGGGTCTCGATCTCTTGACCTCGTGATCCACCCGCCTCGGCCTCCCAAAGTGCTGGGATTACAGGCATGAGCCACCGCGCCCGGCCCCCGGAAGCACAAGATTTTTAACAGCTTGGCCTAGGTTTGATACACTTTACTTTCCCTCATAATCACCTACCAAGGAAGTATTAAAAGTAATAATAAAACCACAATTACTTTTGTACCAACCTAATAGTTACATGGCTGCAACTTTCCTGCCAAGTAGACTAGGAGTACTCAGGGAACACCTAGAATATGTGGTGAATAGAAACTATCTTTTGAGTGAATATAAAAAATTGTTTAAACATATTTCCTAATATTAAAGAAAATTTGTTATATGAAGAGACTATAAACCTCACTGATTAGTACACAATAGGTTACATCTTTTACCAATTGTAAAAAGCTTTTCTTAAGTTTTAATTTACCATTTTGTACATTGAAGCTAGCATCTCACTTAGTAGTAAGCACTGGTGTCTTCCTCTCATGCTTCCCTCAGGCTGTTTTCCACAAAGCCCTTTAAAGTATGATAGAGCAAAATGCTCTTTTTCAATAATTTCATGTTATAAGCCATGATTTTTCTATATATTCTTTATGTTTTGGTTATTTTTAAATAATTATATAGCACATTTCTTTTTACAAGTAAAAGATCAAAATAAAAAAATTGACTGTAGTGAAATGATCTTCACCAGAAAAGGAATATATATGTTTTCTCTTTACTTCTGATTATATATTCAATGAATATTTATTGCATTCTATGGGCTAGGCATTGTTCTAGGTATTCTAGTAAATGATACAGCCAAGATTCTTGTTATCCTTGTACTTATATTCTATAGGGAATATTAAAATATATTCCTGCATAATAATTAATAGTTAGATTTTCTTATAAATAAAATTTCACCATGTTTAATCTAATGTTTTCCTTTTTTCTTTTATTTCTACAAATTTCTGGTATATATATATTTTAAAGTCTACGCAATGGAATGTTTATGGGATTGAAGTAGTATCATAAAACATTGTCTTTTTATCTGGCCAGTAATCCTAGTTGGGTCTTTAGAAATTCTTGAGTTACACTTACCGGAATATAAAAATGTACCTTCTTTTAAAGGGACACATATAAACGTTGAGGCTATATATACTCCATCAAAAAGAAAGGAAATTATCCTCAAGTTTGAAACCAGTCTCCTGAGGTTTATCCTCTTTACAAAAGTATTTCATAGGAGAGGAGATCTGCCTTCCAAAACCAAATCTACTTCCTGCATTTGCAAATAAAGGCAGGAGCCTAAAAAATGATGGAGAGGAATGAACTCTAACATGAGTTCTTAGCCAGGTGGAAAACTTCTCTGGTTCAGAACTTCCTATGGCACCCTGCAGCAGGGATTCTATGGAGCTGCAAGGATTTTTATCCAGTGCTTGGGAACCTGGAAATCTCACCTCCTTGGTTCACTGTACTGGAAACCTTCAAGATACTGCTTTCTCTGTAAAGGTCTGAATTATTTCAAGATAAAGAGAATTTCCAATTCAGTAATTAGATGTGATTGGAATAATCAAAGTCGTCTCAGGTCCTAAGAACAGAGTGGTGGGGAAAGAATGCTATCTAAAACCCTGTGTAATATAGAAATGCATATTTGGGTTAATGAAATCCTCAGTGCTTGTCTCTACCACAAGTCCTCGTGTTCCACAGCCACCACCAGCCCCCACATGCAAAATCCTGGAAATGGAAAAACCTTAGAAATCTAGCTTTCCTACTGTCACTCACATAATGAGTGATGTTCAAACTCACAACATGATTCATGAAGATAACTCAAGTTATTAGGAATCCCAAGAGGCCCAGTGTTCTCTCATGCTCAAGACCATATATATCAAACTACATGTAAGCAAGAGTAATGTTATTTTAGGATAAACTTGGATTCATCTTAAGATATCTTCAAAAAGTAGTATCCAAATTCTGTGTATACCAATTTACCTGCTGTTAGTTACACATGACTTTCCAGGGATTTCTGACACTTGTGAATCACTTGTCCATTTCAGTATGTGAATTGCATACCTGTGCTATGTGAAGAATGGTTAGGTAGTAGCAGAGCTAAACCAGACCAAAGCTTTCTTAAATTATGTGCTGCAATTTCTTACCAAATTGCAAAATAGTCCATTGTATTTAAACTCAAAAGTAGGATGAAAATTAAGGCCTAAAATCCACAGTGGCTCAAGGACTGAGAAAGCTCAGTTGAATGGAAGTGTTTCCATCATGTTTGCCCTGCAGTTCCTTAGTTTTAGTCTTTTCTCTGAAGACACTAATTTCAGCACTAGAAACACCAAGGAATGGTTAGGAAAGGATGAGCTTTTCTTCTCAAATCATCACTACCAGCTGATTTATAGACTCCTAGAAAATTGAGGCTGAAAGAAAAGATGGACTTTTTGCAGCCCCTTTACTTCACATATGAAGAAACTGAGGCCCAGAAGGAAAAGTGTTTCCCATTATTATTTGGTCATGCTTTCTAAAGGAAATGGTGAAATCTAATCTTCTATTAAACACTATAGATATAAAGTAAGATTTGGGGAGATGGGAGGAGGAGAAGGAGAGGGAAAAGAAAAAGAAAACTGTTATTTGTAAAAATAAGCACAAATATACCACATACAGTACTAAAGTCTTCACACACTAGGATAGTTTAAGTTTCAGGTGACATAAAACTCATCTCAAATGGCTTAAGCAAAAAAAGGAGTGTGCGGTTGGACTTTTTATTGTTGTTCCTGAAAAATCCAGGAGTAAAACTGTAGACAACTCATGATCAACATCATGTAAACGTAGCTTCTGTTCATTTCTTGACTCTACCTTCTGCTGCATCGATTCATTCATGATGACACCAGGTAGTACCAAGGATTTCAGTGCCAAGTATGATTATTAAAAAAATAAAACAGAGCAAGACCATTTTCCTCAAAGCACGATAATTTTGGAATTGAATCCTATTGACCTGATTGGCATAGCTTTAGTTATGTACCCATTACCCAGCCAATCACTGTGGCCAGGAGGAATGGATTAACTGATCAGTTGTAACCTAGGCTACTTTCATCAGGGCTAAAAGTAGAGGAGGGGTGATTCTCCTAAAACAAAATTTGGGTAGTGTTCCCACAAAAGAAGTAGTAGATGCTGAGCAGTTGACATTCACCACACAGACATTCTCTCAAGTGGTCCTCCTAAGTAGCCTGGAGGTCAGTAGTTAGCTACAGTACACTACATCATGCCATCTCTCAAAAGGGTCCTAGATTTCTTGCATCTATTAAGTAGATCACCAGACAAAAGACTTTTACCATCTGTGAACTGTTTTGAGCCCCTTCATGAGACCCAAAGCCAATCCAGTATAAAAAGAAAGATTAAATGAATTTATGTGGGCAATGTGTTTGTATGTTTTTTCCTTAAAATAGGGAGTACTCTCTGCCCCATCCCCAGGCCCAGCCTTGCCTGTCATCCCTCACCACTATATGTCAGTCATTTCCACTGATCACTTAGTCTACTATAAAGTCTTACCTACTGTGATGATTTAACTCAACACCTTGATGTTATATCTACTTTTCTCTCAGGGATTGGAGTTGCCCCTAAAATCAGTAGAAAATTATCCCTAGTTGCCCAACCCATCCCCAACTCTTGCCTTCCTACCCTGTCCCATAGCCTCTATCCAGCACCCAAAAGTGTTGCTAAAATAGATGACATTTTATTATTCAGGTAGTTTAGATTGCTGGTGAATGCTATCATTTACTTTCTCAGCTGACTGGAGAAGGCAGAACACATTCTTGTGTGAACAATTTTTCATTGTTTACTGGAGGATTGTTTCCTAAATTTGTATACATTTACTTATGCTGTAGCTATGGAGAAACATCTTCTGAAACTGAAAGTATGAACTTTAGGGGAGTTCTTATTTTAGTTTCCAGTCATCGTGTGGGGGTTTACACACTTGTTTATATCGAACTAAATGCCTATCAGAATGGTTATCTTATGTGGAGTTATTTAGAGGATGTCTGTGTGTCTTGTTTAAACATAAGAAATCCAAACATATGTAGCCTGGAATAACAATGATTACAAACATACATGTGTATTAGTTTTAAAACTTCCTTTCCTAGGCTTTATTTTAAATGGCAAATGCATGCATCCACAGATCTATTAGTACCTACGGACCTAGAATAAACAAGACCAAGTCCTAAAAAAGAAAAGAAACTAATAGATGTGTCAGTTTTTTAAAAGCTAATATTTCCACCTCAATGATAGAAAAGTTTCTTAGGGTCGCATATGGAACCAGAACTGTAATTGTTCGGCTGTGTGTATTCAGTGCTGTCAGATTCTAAATGTGCCACAGCTTTGTCCAGTACTGCTGACCCTGCCGTGTTTATCCAATAGATAGAGAAAAGCTTGCTTTATCTATCCATACTTCTTAAGTGCTGAGAACAGAACTGATCATTCATTCATTCATTTATTCATCTAAGTATTCAACAATTATTCATTGCTTACCAATTGCCACACCCCAAGGTAGTTACTATTAGAAATGTAAAATTGCATTTCTAAAATTTAATAGTAAAAGGACAAAACACTGAATAACAATCATCCTAGCTTTATACAAAACTAACATGTCATGTCTCTTTACATTTATTGCTAAAAATCAACCCATAGTGAGGCTTTGTTTGGCAGTAAAGGATCATGGAGCAACCTCTCTTACACTTCCAAGCCCACGATGTAGTTATTTTGAACAAATTCAATCTGCATTACCACTACATTTTGCCTGCTTATTTTTAATAAATTTGTCTTTGTCTAATGAACTAATTTGTCTAATGAGGCAGCTCTTAATCACCTTTAAGTGAGGAATATAAAATTTTTGGCCTACATTTAGAAACAGCTCACATGGGCCATCTGAAATGTAAAAGAGAGGCTGGGTGTGGTGGCTCACACCTGTAATCCCAAAACTTTCAGAGGCTAAGGTGGGTGAATCCCTTGAGCTTAGGAGTTTGAGACCAGCTCAGGCAACATAGAGAGACCCTGTCTCTACAAAAAATTTTAAAAATTTGCCAGGCATGGTGGCACACACCTGGAGTCCTAGCTACTTGAGAGACTGAGGTAGGAGGATTGCTTGAGCCCAGGAGGCAGAGGCTGCAGTCAGCTGAAATTGAGCCACTGCACTCCAGCCTGGGTAAAAAAGTGAGACACTGTTTCAAAAAAGTTTTTAAAAGTTAAAAGAAAAGAAAGCTCAAGTCAAAAAAGTCAATGTACCATTATACAGTATATTCTTTATTATGGAAGCTTATGCTTTAAGTTTAAAATCAAATTTACTGCTAAATGTGATAATGATTGGCAAGATTTTGTTTATTTTAATATAAATTGTTGAAATTTTGACTAAGTTGGTATCTCACACTAATTAATTTGTTAATTAGTTAACTAAATATGTTTAGTTTGTGGCTAACAAGATTGCAGTTTTCTCCTTCTGGAACAAGAGATATGAACTCAATGAACTTGAATTATAGAGAAAAAATTGCTTGCTGATTTTTTTTTTTTTTTGAAGATTGAATGCTTTCAGCCTCAGACTTGATTGAGCTGTGGGAAGATTCAGACAATACTTATCACCTGTGGCTGAAATGCCTTCAACTCAATAAAATCATGATTTCAAGGAAAGAAAAAGGAAATGTAAAATAAGACAAGATCGGTGAATTCAGGTATCCCCTAATCTAGAGAGGAGACAGACAAATAAATAGGCAATGAAAATACAACCTGATAAATACTGTGAGTGTGGAGAACACTTTCCTCCCATCTGCATTGTTTTCTGAAATCTGCATTTCCCATTGATCAAGTGACTTACAATAAAACCTCAGTAACTCTAATCCTTTGAAATGAAGTGAGTCAAGCTTGATAGGTTGGTTTTTCAAATATCATTTGATGAGCACTTACGGTGTGCCAAACCCTGAACTTATCACTTTACATGGATTGAATCTGCACAGTAATCCTGAGGTTGGCCCTGTCATCTCTTGTGAGGCAAGAAAAAGTCAGATCTTTGGGAAAGAGTTTACAAATTGGATTTGTATGCAAAAATACCACACTCAAATGTAACTAACTGAAAACTAAAAAGAAGATACATTTAAACTAGCAGATTAGCAAACATTACCTAGTGTTAAGAATGTGGAGAAATAAGAGCTCTCATTTACTATTGGGGGACTGTGATTTTGAAGGGCCTTTTAGCTATATCCAAAATTATTTTAAATATGCTTACCCTTTGACTCAGCAATTCGATTACTAAGAATTTATCCTGGAGATAGTCTCACGTAAGTTCAACAAAGATATGAATTGTCTTAGTCAATCAGTTTGTGCTGCTATAACAAAATACCTAAATAGGGCAGTTAATAAGCAGTATAAATTTATTGTTCACAGACTGGGAAGTTCAAGATCAAGATACCAGTAGATTTGACATCTGGTGAGGGTTCATTCTCTCTTTCAAAGGTGGTACCTTCTTGCTACATCCTCACACAGTGGAAGGGGGAAACAGGTTCCCTCAAGCCTCTTTTATAAGGTCACTAGTTCCATTCAAGAAGTCATAGCCCTCATGACCAAATCACCTCCTAAAGGCCCCACCTCTAAATACCAACACATTAGAGATTAGATTTCAACATATGAATTTTGGTGAGACACAAACCTTCAGACCATAATAAAATAAATGTGTTTGTTGCAGCATTGTTTGTAATAGCAACCAACTGGGGAAAATATGAATTTTCCAACTCCGAATGACTAGTAAACCGTGGCAATTCATGTTATTAAATTAGGTAGGTCCCCATGAAAAGCTACAAAATTATCCAAGATATGTTAAGTGAACAAAAGAAAGATATAAATGATAGCTATGATAAGATTGTGTTTTCATTATTAAAAGTGAAGTAAATATGCAGGCTCATGTGTAGAAAATTTCAGGATGGGTATTAATAAACCATTGACAGTAGTTACCCTGGAGAGTGGGGCTGCCAGTTCTGATACCGAAGCAGTACTTTTATTTTTCACTTTATACCCTTTCACCATGTTTGAATAATTTTTTTAAAAAGTTTTGTAATTTAGATAAAAGTAGTTTTAAAACAACAAAAATAATTTCATAATATCTTTCCTTTAAAGAATTAGACCGTACATAACCATATCAGGGACTGAGAAGTTCCACTTAATTTTGTTTAAGCCAGGCATTTCAAAAATATATTTGTCCAAAGAATATTGTTGTTTTGCCTAATAACTATTAATATGTCATGGTTCCTGTGGGAGGCACTGACTTAAGAAATTACAAAACCACAGCAGCCTAAAGTCATGCAGGCAGTGAATGAGGAGATAGAATTTCAGACCCAGGATCTGAAGCTCACCTGATGTTCCTCAAAAATTGTACAGTCAGGATGGAGAAAGAGACCTGAATTGTTTATGCCAAATGAATCATATATTGTTTCTTAAAGATAAAAATATTACTCCAGAATTTTCTATAAATCTTAAATGGTATATCATAGTTTCCTAGGAAGAGGTAGGTATAACCTTCAGCAGGAAGAAGAGAAAAAAACGTACACTTTTATACTTGAATTATATTTCCTGACATTTAAAAGGGTGTCATTTCACTGCTATCATTTCCCCCTTTATAAATAGATAGTTAACCTGTAAAAGGGGAAGTAGGGGTTTGTCAGGCAGTTTTCATGTCTGCTGACAAGAATACAATTTCCACATTCATTTCTCTTTCTGAATCTTTTCCAGGCCAATTACCTTCTCTTATCACTTCTTTAGATTTTGTAATCCTTAAATCTCCCAAATGAGGCTGTTAATTCAAACCTCTTCAATGGTTTTAACTAGATATATAAACAGCTGCTGTTATCAATTAATATAGCCCCCTACCTCCAGGGATGTAATATGGAAGAAAGTAAAACAAGTACTTTTTCTCAAAGATGACAGGATAAAAGTGAAATACATAAAGGGAAGAACTGTGAGTAAAACCATCTTTTTTTGTATGGCCCATGCCATCATTTTTACTTCCAGAACTTTATTCTTCAATTAAAACTGTAAAATTGTGTTGAATGAAGATAAAAACTACAAAAGTCCCTGCTGTAGATAAAGCTGGAGGTAATAATATTGCCCAGCAAGTATTTGGTGAGGAGTGTTCTCATAGCTGAATTTTTGCTTCTGTAACCTATATGTAAGGACTAGATCTGAGATTTTTAAAAACAAAGTAAAATCTGCAGGTGGTCCCTCTGAATAGTGAGGCCTAGTTCTTGATCTGGGACCAGCAGTAGACATGCAGCCAAGGAGGTAGAATGCCAAAAGGCAGAGTGCTCTGTGCTCCTTTGGCTTGGCTCTGCTAGCAAGGCAAGAAAGAAGAGGAGAGAGACATCAGGAGCATATTTACTTCTCTCTCAGCCTCCCTTTCCCCTCCCTTCTCTCTCCCTGCCTATCTTTCATCATCCAGAGAAAGTTAGATTTTTTGCTGGACTTACTAATATGATTGGCGTGCTCTTCATTACAGGTACTGCTGGGCCTGGGAGCCATATAAAAGATCTAAAATATAATAACTCTCATAGCTAGAGGGCAGGATAGTTGAGCTAGTTCCAGACAGAGTGGAGAAGGGCAAATGTACCATCAACCTCCACTGTCATGAGAAAGGAGAGCTGACCACTACCCCTCAAACTAAGGTCCTCCCCTTTACTTAGAACGTTCATTTGCACACACATCAGTACTATACTGTTTAGCGGATCATGGTTCTGTTACTACTTTGCATGTGTTTCATTTCCCCCAGTAAGATATAAACTCTTGAAGGACCTTAATACTGTGTCTCGTGGCAACAAACGCTAGACACCAGGATGCTCATTTGATTGAATCAATAATTGAAGAAATATTTCATCCATTTCTTTTTGGTCTTGGTCTCTAACAATAAGGTCTGCCACTTCTTAAATGTCTTTAGTCCTCTATTTCCCTGTCAGAGATAGAATTTAGAGCTGGCCTTTGGGGAACCCAACTCTGTCTCTTGATACATACTGCCAAAAATATAATTTTTCAGTTGGAAAAAGTCCCTGGTGTGTTTGCATGTGAATAAGGTTGTCCCAGGGAGTTTCAACTTTTAATATACAGTTGTGAGAGCAAATCTAGGAGCAGAGATGCTGTGTACCTAAGAATGTACATTCTTCATTTGGCTACAAAAGTAGAAAATTAGAAATGGGTGAGAAATTTGGCTCAGAAGTGGAAAAAAATAGCTAAGTTAATTTTTCCCATATATCCAGTTTTTCCCATATATCCAAGTTTAAACAAATTTAAAAATACATTTGTTCCCCAGTGCTTTGTTAAGTTTCTGTTATACTATACTAAATATTTAATATGGTTTAGGATTTTTTTCAGAGATAACTATTCTGGTTCATTATTATTAAATAGTACCAGCCTATTTTAATTGCTGTAGTTTTACAACATATTTAAATATATGACAGAGTAAGTGTCTACTCATTGAATTTCTTTACAAAAATTTTAAATATTATTACTATTGTATTTTACCTTTAGAGTCATTTTGTCAAATTGTAAAGGATGTTGTAGAATTAATTAAAAATTATTTTTCTCACTGGGTATCACTGATATATAGGGAAATCAGTTTTCTGTAAAAATCTTTCAACTTGATTTATTTGATTCACTATTGTTTTCAACCATGTTTTCTTCTTTCTAATAATTATGCATATTTTTTCCATTTTTTTATCTTATTGTACCAACCAGAGCAGTGTTAAATACTATTGGTGTTACTAAGAATTTAGTTTCTGATTTTATTATAAAAACCTGTTTTATTTAATTATAAAGTATGCTATAAACTATCAGCTTAAGAGAGGTATTCTATTTCATTTTGAGGAAGTTACTTTTATTTCGTATTTTCTCTATTTTTCTCATGAATTAAGTGTTCATAGGTGCCTTTTAAATATATTTTGTGATCATCCCGTTTTCCTAGTTGTATCTATAATATGACATATTGTAAGAGATTACTAGAAAATCTATATGGTTATTGACGAATTTTTTAAATTAATATGGTTTGTAAACATTTCACTCATGAGTTTTCTCTTTATGATAGTATGTAAGAATGGTCTGTAGCTTAGTATATGTTTATATTTTTAAATGGTGATGTGCGTGTGCAATTGACTGTATACTAGCTTAATAATTTGAAAGAAATTACAAATAAAGCAACCAGGTCCTGAAGTATTTTTTTAAAAATTAATGTATTCACTGAATTTTCAACTTATTTGTTTATGTATTTACGTATTTATTTGCTCTTTACTGATTTTCTTTTTGCTTGAGTCAACTTGAGTAAGTTTTATTTTTAAGAAAAATTACCTTCTTGCTTTTAACATTTAAAACAATGTATTCACATGTATCATGTACTTTTGTGGCTTTAAAGAACTTCTTTATCTGATGTATCCTGTCTGGCAGAGGAAGGCAGTGGGAATGCTTGCCTGTCTTTAGGTGGAGTGGAAAAAACAAAAAAGAAACAAAATGTCTTCCCTGAGATGCCAAACCACAAACCCACCCTTAGGCAGATTTGGTGCCAGAATTCATTCTGCCAGCATATTGTATAAATCTAGTTAAAGTGGTCATGGGCAGTATTGCCCTAAGGCCTCCAGCAGAAACCAAAGCACATTTCTAAAGGAACATTCTTTAAACACAGGCACAAAGAATTTCTCAGATAAAGTTCCCAGGAGCATGACCTCACAATAGAAACATATATATATATATATATATATAAAATAAATATATAGAGTGAAATATATATATGTACAGAGAGAGAGAATGTAAAATTTTGTGTGTGTGCAGGAAGCCATGCAATTATGAGCAATAGTCATCCAACAAGCACAACAACAAAAGACAGAGCCAACCTTGTAAAGCCTGAAGATTTTGAAATAACCAGACATACAATATAGAATAACTACATTGAATATGTTGAAAGAAATAAGAGTATAGACAGTATGACTAGGGAGAAAGAAGCTATCAAAATTGATCATGCATATTTGAAAAAGAGCTAAATAGAACATTTGCAAATGAAAAATAAAATAATTGAAACTCAAAGGCCAAATAAGCATGAAAAAAACTACAGATGTAAGGAGAATAGTGAACTGAAAAATAAATCAGAAAAAATTACACAGAATTTACCATGGAGAGATAGAGATAGAAAATACTGAAAATAGATCAAGACATATGAAGATAGAATAAGAATATCTAGCATATCCCTAATTAGAATTTCATGAAAAGAGGTTAGAGAGAATGGGAATAAAGAAATATTGGGAGAACTAATAGCTGAACAGTGTCCAAAATTAATGACAAAATTAAGTCTTCAGATTCAGAAAACCCAATGAAGTCAACAAAGGTAAACAAAAAGAAATTCAAATCTTAAAATAACTGAATAAAACTGCACAACACCAAAGACAAACAGAAAACCATAAAATTAGCCAGATATAAAAGAAAAATTAACTGCAAAGGACCCACAATCAAATTAAGAAAGACCTCTCAGGCTAGACATGGTGGCTTACATTTATATCCCAGCACTTTGGGAGGCTGAGTCAGGAGGATCACTTGAGGCTGAGAGTTTAAGAGCAGCCTGGGCAACATAATGAGACCCTGTCTTTATAAAAAATAAAAGAACTAGCTGGGTGTTATGGTCTTTGCTACTTGGGAAGCTGAGGCGGGAGGATTGGTTGAGTCTGAGAGTTCAAGGCTGTAGTGAGCTATGATTGCACCCTTGCACTTCAACCTGGGTGAGAGAGGAAGACCCTGTCTCTTAAAAAAAAACAAAAGGAGTTGTCTTCTTAACAGCCTCAAAAGAAGCTAACCTACATTGGTATCATATCTTTAAAGTCCTGAGAAAATATTTTCAATTTATGATATACCAAGAAAAATTATATTTAAAATGATAAAGACATTTTAAGGAAAGCAAAATCTGAGAGTTCTGTCACCATTAGAAGTTCGTGTTAAGAACTACACAGAATACTTTTGGAAGAGGAAAATGAGCCTAGAGGGAGAATCTGAGATCCAAGAAAGAAGCTGTTCATGACTAGAAACAAACATTAACTGTGTAAGACAGAACCATATAAATAAAATAATTCTGAACAATAAAAATATATAAACTCAGTATTCTAAGGCTCTAATACTATTTAGGAGAAGGATAAAAGTATTTATTCACTTTTACTTTAAATTTTACATGGATGCTTAAATATATGAGTAGTCCCTAAAAATGTAACTAAACTGTGTAATTTCCAAGCTAGTCGAAGGGGAAAATGGAATAAAATGTAAACATACTTTAATCAAAAGGAAGGAATTTTTAAATATAAAAAAGAAACATACATGCTGAATAGGTGGGACAAATAGAAAGAAAAAATACTCCTTAAAGTAAAAAGCACATCTAGATGTAAAGAGGTTCACAATATATTGTTAAAAGACTCAAATATCAGGAACCTATTAACTTAGATATAAAGCAAAAATTATCAATATTGAAGGCAGAAATTGGCAAGTTTACCATCTTCAGGAGAGAAACTTCTCTCAGTAACTGAAGAAGTAGACCAAAAAAAAAAAAAAAAAAGATAATTTAATTCATGAGAACTATACAATCAAATGAAATTGTTCTAATTAACTTTTGTAAAATGTTAATTCAGACCAGGCACAATGGGTCCTGCCTGTAATCGCAGCACTTTGGGAGGCTGAACTGGGCAGATCATATGAGGCCAGGAGTTTGAGACCGGCCTCACCAACATGGTGAAACCCTGTCTCTACTAAAAATACAAAAATTAGCTGAGTATGATGGCACACACCTGTAATCTCAGCTACTCAGGAAGCAAGGCACAAGAATCACTTGAACTTAGGAGGCCAAGGTTGCAGTGAGCCAACATTGTGCCACTGCACTCCAGCCTGGGTGACAGAGCAAGATTTGGTCTCAAATTAAAAAAAATAAAAAATAAAATGTCAGTTCAATACCTAGAAAATTCTATTGAAGTACACATAAAACACTTATAAGAACTGACTACATATGAGGTCAATCAACAAATCTTAAAGTATTATTGTCTTATTCCAATTTCACGCTACTATAAAGAACTTCCCTGAGACTGGATAATTTGTAAAGAACAGAAGTTTAATTGATTCACAGTTCTGCATGGTCGGGGAGGCCTCAGGAAACTTATAATCATGGGAGAAAGTAAAGGGAAACAAGCTTGGATCTTTCTCACATGTCAGCAGGAGAGAGAGAAGAGTGAGGAGTGAAGGGGGAATAACCCCTTATAAAAACATCAGATCTCATGCGAGCTCATTCACTATCACAAACAGCATGAGGAAAACCACCCTCATGATCTAATCACCTCACACCAGTCTCTCCCCAGACACATGGGTATTACAGAGATTATGATTGATGATGAGATTTGGGTGGGGACACAGCCAAACAGTATCATTCCACCACTGGCCCCTCCCAAATCTGATGTCCTCACATTTCAAAACACAATCACGCCTTTCCAACAGTCTGCCAAAGTCTTAACCCATTCCAGCATAAACACAAAAGTCCAAGTCCAAAGTTTCATCTGAGAAAAGGCAAGTCCCTTCCACCAACGAGCTTGTAAAATCAAAAGCAAGTTAGTTACTTCCTATATACAATGGGGGTATAGCCATTGGATAAATGCTTCCATTCCAAATGGGAGAAATCGGCCAAAATAAAGGGTCTACATGCCCCATGCAAGTCTAAAACCCAGCATGGAAGCTGTTAAATTTTAAAGCTCCAAAATGATCTCCTTTGACTCCATGTCTCACATCCAGGTCACACTGATGCAAGAGGTGAACTCACACAGTCTTGGGCAGCTCTATCCCTGTGGTTTTGCAGGATTCAGCCCTCCTCCTAGCTGCTTTCACAGGCTGGTATCAAGTATCTGCAGCTTTTCTAGCTGTATGGTATAAGCTGTCATTGGCTATACCACTCTGGGGTCTAGAGGATGGTGGCCCTCTTCTCACAGCTCCACTAGGCAATACGGGGCTGGGGGAGCTCTAATTCCACATTTCCCTTCTTCACTGCCTCAGCAGAGGTTTTCCATGAGGGCTCCACTCCTGCAGCACACTTCTGCCTGAACATCCAGGTGTTTCCATACAGCCTCAGAAATCTAGGCAGAGATTCCAAAACCTTAATTATTGACTTCTGTGTACCCATAGGCCAACAACCACATGGAAGCCACCAAGGCATGGGGCTTGCACCCACTGAAGCCATGATCTCAGCTGTACCTTGGCCCCTTTTAGCCAGCCACAACTGGAGCTGAAGTAGCTGGGATGCAGGGTGCCACATCCTGAGGCTGCACAGAGCAGTGGGGGCCCTGGGCCAGCACAGGAAAACATTTTTCCTCCTAGGTCTCCAGGCCTGTGATGAAAGGGACCGCCTCCAAGATCTCAAACATTCCAGGGAGACATTTTCCTCATTGTTTTGGCAATTAACATTCAGCTCCTCATTACTTATGCAACTTTCTTCAACCAGCTTGAATTTCTCCCTAGAAAATGGGTTTTTGTTTTCTGTCACATCATCAGGCTGCAAATTTTCCACTTTTATGCTGTTTCTCTTTTAAACATAAGTTCCAATTTCAAATCATCTCTTTGTGAATGCATTAAACTGAATGCTTTTAAGGACACCCAGGTCACATCTTGAATGCTTTGCTGCTTAGAAATTTCTTCAACCAGATGCCCTAAGTCATCTCTCTCAAGTTCAAATTTCCACAGATCTCTAGGGCAGGGGCAAAATGCCACCAATCTGTTTGCTAAAGCATGGCAAGAGTGATCTTTGCTCCAGTTCCCAGTAAGTTCCTCATCTCCATTTGAGAACACCTCAGCCTGGACTTCCTTGTCTGTATCACTATTAGAATTTTGGTCAAAACCACTCAACAAGTCTCTAGGAAGTTCCAGACTTTCCCACATCTTCCTCTCTTCTTCTGAGCCCCCCAAACTGTTCCAACTTTTGGCTGTTATCCAATTCCAAATTCTTTTTCACATTTTCAGGTATCTTTATAACTCTTTGTGGTACCACTTTACTAGTCTGTTTTCACACTGCTATGAAGACATACTTGAGACTGGTTAATTTATAAAGAAAAGAGGTTTAATTGACTTACAGTTTTGGATGGCTAAGGAGGCCTCAGGAAACTTACATCATGGCGGAAGGTGAAGAGGAAACAAGCTTGGGCCTTCTCACATGGCAGCAGGACAGAGAGAAGAGTGAAGTTGAAAGGGGGAAGAGCCTCTTATAAAACCATCAAATCTCATGAGAAGTCACTCACTCACAAGAACAGCATGAGGGAAACTACCCCTATGATCCAATTACCTCACACTAGTTCTCTCCCTAGACATATGAAGATTATAGGGATTACAGTTCAAGATGAAATTTGTATGGGTAAATAGCCAAACCACATCAATCATAGACCAACACAATTGGGACAGAATTTCTTTTAAAAACATGTGTTGTTATAAGCAGTATGTAGTTGGATGTGACCCAGTATGACAATCCTTTTCCTTAAATAAGCAAATTTAACCTGTTAATGGTTACAACTGATATGACCATGAATCTGAGGCAGCTACAGTGCTTATTTCAAAACAAATGTTAGTTTCTATTTGGAGACTAGGCAACTTCTGTAGCTTTTGATTGTATTTAATGCTTGAGTCTTCTAAATCTTACTACTCTTATTAGCAGTAGATGATTATAATGCTGCTGCTACTGCTGAGGTTGCGCTGTTTTTATCAACATATGGTGTCCTGACCTTCACTCAAAATTGTAGACTAAAAACTTCTGTGGCTCTTTCACACTCATTGGGTTGGCTATTATTAAAAACAAAAACAGAAAAAAACAGCAAATAAATGTTGGTGAGGATGTGGGAAATTGGAAACCTTGTGCATTGCCGTGGGAATGCAAAATGGTGCAGCCTATAGAAAATGATATGGTTGAGTCATCAAAAAATTAAAGATAGGATTCTCATATGATCCAGCAATTCTACGTCTGATATCTACCCAAAAGAAGTGAAAGCAGGGACTTGAACTGAATTTGTACAGCAATGTTCATAGCAGCATCATTTATAATAGCAACTCAAGTAGAAGCAACTTGAATGTCCATTAAAGGGTGAATGGATAAGCAAATTGTGACATATACATATGATTGAATATCATTTCCCCTTAAGAAGGAAGGAAACTCTGGCCTGCTACAAAATATATGAACTTTGAGGACATTATTCTAAGTAAAATAAACCAGTTACAAAGGACAAAAATCATACGACTCCAGTTATATGTGGTGCCTAGAGTAGTCAAATTAATACAGACAGAAATAGAATGGTGGTTGCCAGGGACTGGGGGAAAGGGAGAATGAGTACTTATTGTTTAAGGGACATGGAATTTCAGTTTAGGAAGATGAAAAAGTTTTGGAGATGGATAGTGGTCATTGTGGGTTTTTAAAAAACAAATTCAGATGGCACATGTGCAGGTTTGTTACATGGGTATATCATGTAATGCTGGAGTTTTTCACCTCTCTCCCCGGTCCCATCCTCAACCTTTCTGGAGTGCCCAGTGTCTATTGTTCTATCTTTTATATCCATGTGTACCCACTGATTAGCTCTTACTTATAAGTGAAAACATGGGGATATTTGATTTTCTGTTTTAGTTATTTTTTTTATAAAGGATATGATTTCATTATTTTTTATGACTGCATAATATTCTGTGATATATATATATATATATATATAATTTTCTTTATCGAGTTCACAATTGATAGACACTTAGGTTTATTACCTGACTTTGCTATTATGAATAGTGCTGCAATGAACATAAGTGTGCAGGTGTCTTCTTGATAAAATGATTTTTTTTTTCCTTTGGGTAGATACCCAGTAGTGGGATTGCTGAGTAGAATGGTAGTTCTATTTTTAGTTCCTTGTGGAATCTCCACACTGTTTTCTATAGGGGTTAAACTAATTTACATTCCCACCAACAGTGTATAAACACTCCCTATATTCTTCCACCTTGCCAGCATCTGTTGTTTTTTGACTTTTTAAAAATAGCCATCCTGACTGGTGTGAGATGGTATCTCATTGTGGTTTTGATTTGCATTGCTCTGAAGATTAGTGATGTTGAACATTTATTCCTATGTTTGTTGACTGCTTGTATGTCTTCTTTTGAGAAGTATCTGTTCATGACATTGGCCCACTTTTCAATGGAGTTATTTGTTTTGTTTTGTTTTCCTGGTTGATTTGTTTAAACTCCTTATAGATTCTATTAGACCTTTGTCAGATGTACAGTTTGTAGATAGCATCTCCCATTCTGTAAATTGCCTATTTACTCTGTTAATTAGTTTAAGTAAATCCCATTTGTCTATTTTTGTTTTTGTTGCATTTGCTTTTGAGGTTTTAGTCATAAATTCTTTCAATATGTTAATCTCCAAAGTCATTTTTCCTAGGTTTTCTTCTAGTATTTTTATAGTTGCAGATATTACATTGAAGTCTTTAATCTAGCTTAACTTAATTTTTGTCTATGGTGAAAGGTGGCGTTCGAGTTTCATTCTACTGCATATGGCTAGCCAGTTTTCCCCACCTCATTTACTAAATGGGGTATCCTTTCCTAATTGTTTATTTGTATTGACTTTGTCAAGATCAGTTAGTTGTAGGTATGTGGATTTATTTCTAGGTTCTGTATTCTGTTCTATTGATCTTTGTCTATTTTTGTACCAATACCATGCTGTTTTGGATACTATAGCCTTGTAGCTTCCTTGAATTTGTGTAATGTAATGCCTCCAGCCTTGTTCTCTTAAGATTGCTTTGGCTAATGAGAATTTTTTTTGCTAAGTCTGTGAAAAATGATGTAAGTAATTTGGTAGAAACTGCACTGAATCTGTAGATTGCTTTGGGCAGTATAACCATTTTAATGATATTGATTCTTCCTCCATATGAGCATGGGATATTTTCCCATTTGTTTGTTTCATCTGTGAGTTCTTTCATCAGTATTTTGTTGTTCACCTTGTATAGGTCTTTTATCTTATTAGTTAAATGTATTCCTAGATGTTGTATTTTTTTGTGGCAAATGTAAATGGGGTTGAGTGTTTGATTTGGTTCTCAGCTTCAGTGTTGCTGGTGTATTGAAATGCAACTGATTTTTTTGTGCATTAGTTTTTTATCCTGAAGCTTTACTGAAGTCATTTATTAGGTCTAGGAGTTCTTTGGCACAATCATTAGGCTTTCTAGGTATAGGATTATGTCATCAGCTAGCAGAGATAATTCTGCTTCTTCTTTTCCTGTTTGGATTACTTTTATTTCTTTTTCATGCCTAATTGCTCTGACTAGGATTCCAATACTATGTTGAATAGGAGAAGTGAGAGTAGACATCCTTGTCTTGCTCCCATTCCTAGGGAATGTATTAGTCAATTTTCATACTGCTGTAAAGAACTGCCAGAGATAATTTATAAAGGAAAGAAATTTAATTGATTAACAGTTCTACAGGGCTGGGGAGGCCCCGGAAACTTACAATCATGACAGAAGGGGAAGCAGATACATCTTACATGGCAGCACATGAGAGAGCACCTGTGAAGGAAGAACCATCAAACACTTATAAAACCATCAGAACTTGTGAGAACTCACTGTCATGAGAACAGCATGGGGAAACCTGCCCCAATGATCTAATTACCCCCCTCCCTCAATACATGGGGATTATAATTTGATATGAGACTTGGGTGGGGACACAGAGCCAAACCATATCGGGGGAATGCTTTCAACTTTTCCTCGTTTAGTATGATGTTAGTGATACATGGCTCTTATCATTTTTAGCTAAGTTCCTTTGATGCCTAGTTTGCTGGAGGGTTTTTATTGTGAAAGGATGTTGGATTTTATTTAATACATTTTTTGCATCTATTGAGATAATATGGTATTTGTTTTTAATTTTATTTAGCAAATCACATTGATTTGTGTATGCTGAACTGTCCTTACATACCAGAAATAAAACACACTTGATCATGATGAAATATATTTTTGATGTGCAGATAGATTCAATTTGCTAGTATTATATTAAGAATGTTTGTGATGGTGTTCATCAGGAATATTGGCTTATAGTTTTCTTTCTTCATTGTGTCCTTGCCAGATTTTGAATGATACTGGTTTCAGAGAATGAATTAGGAAAGAACCCCTCTTCCTCAGTGTTTTGGAATCGTTTTAGTGAGATTGGTACCAGCTTCTTTGTAGGTCTAGTAGAATTTGGTCATGAGTCTGTCTAATCTTGGACTTTTTTTAGTTTGTAGACTTTTTTATTAGATTCAATTTTCTAACTCATTATTGGTCTGTTCCACACTTTAATTTCATCCTGATTCAATCTTGTGAAGCTGTGTTTCCAGAAATTTATCCATCTCCTCTAGGTTTTCTAGGTGGTGTGCATGGAGGTATTCATAACAGCTTCTAAGAATCTTTTGTATTCATGTAGTATCAGTTGTAATGTCACCCTTGTCATTTTTTGATTATGCTTATTTGAATATTCTCTCTTTTTTTCTTGGTTAATCTAGCTACTTATACTTATCTATCAATGTTGTTTATCCTTTCAGAGAACCAACTTTTTGTTTTATTGATCTTTTGTATATTTTTGTCACAATTTTATTTCATTCTACTCTGCTCTTTGTTAATTCTTTTGTTCTTCTAGCCTTGGGTTTGGTTTGTTCTCACCTTTCCAGTTCCTTTATTTGTAAAATTAGGTTGTTAATCTGACATCTTTCTATCTTTTTGATGTAAACACTTAGCAGAATAAATTTTCCTCTTAGCCCTGCTTTTGCTGTATCCCAAGGATTTTGGTATTGTGTCTCTATTTTCACTTGTTTCAAAACATAAAGTCATTCAACAGCAAGTTGTTTGTTTAGTTTCCATGTACTTAAATGGTTTTTGATAGTTCCTCTCGGTATGATTCCTGATTTTATTCCACTGTGATCTGAGAAGATGCTTGATATGATTTTGATGTTTTTTAATTTATTGAGATTTGCTAATGACCAATCATATAGTCGATTTTAGAGAATGTTTCATGCACAGATGAGAAAAATGTACATTTTGTGGTTGTTGGGTACAGTATTCTATGGTGTTTACTGGGTCAATTTGGTCAAGAATACAATTTAAGTCCAGATTTTCTTTATTATTTTCTGCCTCAGTGTTCTACCTAGTGCCATCAGTGTGGTGTTGAAACCCCCCACTATTATTGTAAGGCTGTCTGTCTCTTCTTTTAGGTCTAGTAATACTTGTTTCCTAAATCTTGGTGCTCCAATATTGAGTGCACATATATTTAAGATAGTATAATCTTATTATTGAATGGAACCCTATATCATTATATAATACCCTTCTTTTTTCCTTTTTTTTTAACTGTGGTTGTTTAAAAGTCTGTTTTATCCCACACAAGAATAGCAACCCTTACTCTTTTTTGTTTTCCATTTATGTGATAGATCTTTCTCCATTCTATTACGTTGAGACTGTGGCTGTCATGTGTGAGATTGGTCTCTTGAAGACAGCAGATGGTTGGGTCTTACTTTTTTTAATCTAGTTTGCCAATCTGTGTTTCTCAGGTGGGGCTTTTATGCTTTTATGTTCAAAGTTAATACTTATAGGTGAAGTTTTGTTCCTGCCATAGTGTTTTTAGCTAGTTGCTTTGTAGTCTCAATTGTGTAATTGCTTTATAGGATCTGTGTACTTTGGCCTTATATGTGCTTTTATGACTGCAAGCATTGTTCTTTTGTTTTCATTTTTGGAACTTCTTTGAGCTTTTCTTGTAGGACCACTCTAGTGATGAAGAGTTCCCTTAGCATTTGCTCATCTGGGAAAAACTTGATTTGTCCTTCATTTGTGAAGCTTATCTCAGCAGGATACAAAATTCTTGGCTGACTCTTTTTTCTTAAGAAAGTTAAAAATATACCCCCAGTCTCTTATTGCCTATAAGGCTTCTACAGAGAAGTTTGCTGTTAGTATAATGGTATTTCCTTTATGGGTAATTTATCCCTTTTTTTCATCTGCCTTCTTTTGAGATTTTTTCTTTCATGTTGACCTTGGATAGTCTGATAATTATAGGCCTTGGAGATTATCATCTTGTGTAGTATCTTGCAGGAGTTTTCTAACTTTCTTCTATCTGGATGTTGACCATTATGGCAAGGTTAGTGAGATTCTCCTGAACTACTCCCTCAAATATGTTTTCTAGGTTGCTTTATTTTTCTTCTTCTCTCTCAGGAATACCAACCTTTTGTAGGATCATTCACTTTACATAATCCCATATTTCTCAAAGGCTTTCTTCATTTTTCTAAATTCTTTTTTATTTTTTGTCTGACTGGATTAATTTGAAAGATCAAATTTTCAAGCTCTGAAATTATTTCTTCTGCTTGATCTAGTCTATTGTTAAAGCTTCCAACAGTATTTTGAAATTCTTTCAGGGAATTTTTTCATTCCAGAAATTCTAATTGTTTGGGGTTTTTTTGTTGTTTTGTTTTGTTTTGTTTTATGTAGCTATCTCATCTTTCATATCCTGAATTGTTTTTCTAGTTTCTTTGTGTTGGATTTCAACTTTCACTTGGATCTCATTGGGTTTCCTTAAAATCAATATTTTGAATTATTTATCTGCCATTTCAGGCTTTTCATTTTGGTTAGGACCTATCGCTACAGAGCAAATGAAAGACTTTAGAGGTGTCAATTCATTCTGGGTTTTTTACTGCTAGAGTTCTTGCACTGGTTTCTTCTCATATGAGGGAGCTGTCACTGTTTATTTTTGAATTTGCTATCATTTGGGTAGGACTTTTACATTTTGTAATTCTTTGTTATCTGGAGGATATGTTGTATGTTGTGTATGATGATTTGGCTTTCTGGGTGCTTTCAGAGGACCAAGGTGCTATATGGGTCCTTCATTGCGGATAGCTTTTGTGTGGTGGCTTTCTCACATGCTGCTGGTTGCAGAAATGTATTCAACATATCAGCCAACACTCTATCTGCTGCTTGGCTGAGGTTGTGGAAGTCTTATCACATACGCTAGCACCCAGCCATGATGGCAGCAGGTGTTTTATTTGGTGGTGGAGTTCAAGCTCTAGTCCAGTAGGTGGCACTTAAGAGTAAGAGTGTCTCACCCTCAGGCAGATTGATCATGAGTAGAAGCACCTACCCTGATGTAGAGAGGAGACTCTGTTGGAGCATGCTGAGGTCTAAAGGTGGCAATGGAAGATGACACCCTCTCCACAACCTTTCCTGGCCATCAGTGCTGCCCGCTTCACCAGTTGGTGCCACATCCTTCATTTCCTTTGTCCCAAGGGAGACTTTAGTGGGCTACGCTCCCCACTCCCTTCAAGGCAGCACACACCAAGGGTGAGATCTCCAGGGCTCCCACAGCTCCACAGGAATCCATAAGCCCCCTGTGTTTGCCAGAGACAGAGTGGGTTGTGGGGTATGTTTGTGGGGAATCTCATGGTATGGTGATTCAAAGGCAGAGATTGCCTGAGCAGGGCAACGTCCCACCACAGGTACACAACCAGTATAGCTCAGTTTACCCATGTCAGTTCAGGTCCGAGGGGAGTGTAGGCATGCTTAACATGAGCTGGCCACCTGGTTCTCTGACCCTGAAAAGTTCCCCCAAGTCACCACTGACACCATTGCCCTGGACCCAGAGGGTAGAGGGGCTCCCCAACAGTTTGACAGTCAGTGGATTGCTGCAGGGTTGAAGGGAGCAGAGAAGCACTCCCACCCCGCCTTACTACAGAGTTTTGAGTTCCTCAGGGTTCGATCTCTGCCAGACCCTTGCTGATTTTTTTTCTGTACCCCAGCTTTTTCCCCTGGGCACTCTGACAGGTCCTGGGTCTCTTCTGTCAGTTTTCTATTTGGAACATGTCCATTCACAGGTAACTTTGATCTTTCTGAAAAGAATTGGCATTCGATGTCACTATCAGCCATCTTGAAAACCAGCAGCTTGATGGTGACTATTATAGAACAAGGTGAATGTACTCAGTGCTACTGTATATGTAAAATAGGTTAAAACGTATGTTTTATGTTATATATATTTTACCAAACATGCAAAAAAAGTCAAATCCTGCTCTGCCTATACCCAGGAATAGTCTTCCATTGTCCCTGGGGTGTTGATATAATGATCAGTCTTAATTCTTTGAGAGAAGTCAATTCTGTTATTCCTTTCTAAAGCTGCTCTTTCAACAGTGTAGAGGTGAAAACAAGAATATTACCTAGGAATGCCTTCTGTTTGTGTAGCACTTTATATTTGAAGGAAGGCTTTTATGTGGGTAATTCATTTAATCCTCATGGCAGCCTTGTAAGGTCAGTAGTGTTGATCTCTTTTAACTGATGGAAAAACGTGAAGCCTGAGAGAGTAAGTTGTCCAAGACTATAGGGCTATTAAAGGATGCAGAGGTTCAAATACTTATCTTCTGACTCTATAGCCATTGATTTCCCAAAGTAGAGAAATAATTGTCAATTTAGTATTAGCTTTACATTTAAAATACCAAAAGCTAGGTGATATTCTTGTTAAACTGCATGAAGAAAAGAAAAAGAAAAATTGCATCATTAACTTCCCAGTGACCAAGAAATAATGATTATGGTGAATTTATGCTCTAAATCCTATTAACATATTTGTGGCTTTTTATAACACTCTATTTTCAAACTTTGGTCACGTTTAAATTCTGTTTGGCTTTTTGTGTTTTTAGACTTTAGCTTCTGAAAATACATTTAGTTTGGAGTTTGGGGGGCTTTTCTTAAAAACTCCCCAACCCCCAAATTAAATTTTTGTTTTCAGTCATAGCTAAATTTTTAACTAAATTTTCAAAATAAATGTATAATTCCAATAAAAATAAGTAGCCAGATTGTTCTCTCATTGTTATGCAATAACTATTTCACTTTAGGTCTTAAATTTCATTTTTTATTGCTCTCCTTGGAGTGGATGGCTAATGTAAATGGGAGAAACCTGGCATCACACCATCACTGGTCTTAGTGACTTTACGAGTTCCTCCTAAAACAAATAGCTGGGTCAGTGCAACCTCCAAATTCTCAGCATGCAGCTAGCATTCATTTTCCTTTGAAGCCTGCCATAGATAAGTCAACTCAGAGCCCCAAGTTTCCTGCTTCAGAATGCTGACCTAGTAGTTGTCTCTGTCACGGGGAAGATGCGGTACTGTATGAAAGAGGGGTGGCATTGATACCCCCTCACTGTGAAAAAGCCTCCCTGAATTTTTTAACTGATAACATAAATAACACTTCCTAAGGCAATATGCAATCGATTTCTTAATTTGGTGGTATTCTGTGAAAGAACTTGAGATTTTCCACTCCTGGGTCCTTCCCTCTGTATAGAACCTGTAAATTCTTCACTAACAGGTTACACATTGAACATTCAAAGAGGTGGCCCCTTTGTTTCCTCTTTCAAGTTGTTCCAGCTACTGTGAGGTGAAAATACTGTACAGTCCAGCTTACCATTGCATTTACTGCACAAATTCTGAATTCAGGTCCCTCACCTCATGTGAAGCTCTTTGGAAGCATTCACTGTACTTTAAAAAGCTTGCAGCATATTGGGACTCTTCTCTTGTGTTTTGCCATAAAATTCATAGGCCAGGGTTCGTTGTGCTGAGCGCAATGGAAAAATGAAGTCCTTTCAGAAAACATGACTCACACCTATAATTTAGGCAACACTCAGGAAGCTTTTCCCTTGTATCTGGCTTATTGCTTCCATTCCCATAGCTTACATTTATTAAGCACCTACTCTGTGTCAGAAATTGTGCTGAGCATTTCATGTGTACTGTGCCATTTAATGCACATCATAGGCCTATGTGGTAGATACTAACTTATTCTCATTTAAAAAAAAAAAAAACTGAAACATGAAAAGGTTAAGCAGGCACATTGCGGATAAGTGGCTTATGTCAACTCTTTTTTTCCTGTGTCAGTTGTACTGCTGTAACTCAAATAGATCGTTGTATTACCTTTTACAATCCCAAGTTAAAGAATTTCTAGAATCAGGTTTGACTTCTCCCAGTGCCATATACACTTTAATATTCTCTTCTCTCAGGAGGGGGAGGTTCCAGTTTTCATATTATATTTCATATGTTTCAGCTCTATCATTGTTTTCCCCTCAGCTTTCTCTTCTGCATGATTTAAACAAATAATAGCAGACAAACTCTTGTTAATATTCCTTCCAAGATGGTACTTTCTAATGTTTCAGTTAAGTTTCTTTCAACTCAAACTTTATTTGATTGCTCTATATTCTACTAAGGAGTGAATGATACAAAGCAGATACTCATTTGTGATTATGAACAAACAGCAAAAAAATCAATGGCAAACAAAAATGGAAAGTTGCTTCATGTTTTGAATGAGGCAGATTTTTATTTTTAATGATGATTAAAACATAAAGAAATGGTAATTAAAACATAGAGGAGAATATTATGAGGACAAACCTGTTTTTAGAGAGGAGCTTGATTTCCTCTTGTTCTTACATTTGTGTAATTTCCACAAAATATACTTCAACCTATTAAGCATTAATTGAATGAGACAGGTATTTATTGAACATCTACTTTGTTAAGAATATAGACTGTGTATTTAAAACTGGACACTGCCCTGAAGAGGGCATGAGAGAAGACAAACATAATATGTAATTATATCCAAAGGCAGTTCATATTAAATGCTCTTCTACCTTTCTTCCAGTTCTTTAGCAAGACCTGACAATTTGTTCACTAAAACTTGTCTTGAATCTGTCTTCCTCTTTAGAGAAGTTTGATTTTGAATTTCAGAAATAGCCTAATTTGTGCTTTAAAGATTGGAATAAGTTTTTCCTCCATTTATTGCCTGATTATTGTGATCAATTCTTAAATCTGAATTGAAATCCTGAGAGATGCTTGCATGCTACCTACTTTAAGATGCATCTTTATGATCCTCTTATGCCACAGAGTCATCAGAAATTGGGCCTTCCCTCGTGATTCACACCACTGTCCCATTTGGAGTTACATACTTGGAAAACAGCATTGAGGATGTGCAGGAGTTAATCCTCCAGCAACTGGAAAACATTTTGCCAGGTTTGCCTCAGCCAATTGCTACCAAATGCCAGAAATGGAGACATTCACAGGTAATCAAAGAATCCAGTGGACTAAGCACAACAATTTTCTTAATAGGCTAACAGAACTGATGTTACTTCTTTATCCTTTGCATTCTCTAGTAAAAGAAATTAACTATGTGATCTTTGGAGCAAATATTTGTTTGCTCAATACATAAATATAACTTCTACAGGTTTTATTGTCCTGTTTTTCAACAAGAAGTGTATACAGTTTTCACCAATGTTATCTTCAAATTCTAGCCTCTCAAGACTTACAAACCTTGATATTCTGGGGTCTTCACTTCAGAGAAGGCAGGTTATATATCCAAATGCAGCTGTTTCTTTGGGCTTTTTCTAGAGCAGTACTGTGAATATTTAGAAACCACTGTAACCTCCAAAAATTCTGCAATATGTCAAATCAACCTTGTCAGTATATTTTGCTATCACAATTTTCATTTTTATTAAGTTTCCACTTTGGTTTTGACTGCTGCCAGCAGAGCTCTCTGGGGTGAGAGATAAGTACCTGCATAGGACAGACAGTTCAGCTGTTTTTCATGGTTAGATAAACCTTATGATCACTCTACTAGTTCAAACTTAAAGCTCTTTATACTAAGTAAATATTGAGTTTTTTGAAAATTTCTGCATATTTCAATGGAAGTGAGTATTTGTAGAAAAAGTATTTTGATCCGTAAACTCAGTAGTGAAGTCATTTAGCAGACAAAGGGGCAAAGGTCAGATAGAGTAGAAAAAGCAGTGAGTTGTCCATTTATTTCCTGGGATTTCTGAGCCTGTTGATGAACTGATTTATCAGCCCTATTGGTTATCTAAACTGTGAAGCCTTTAGAAAAAGTGGTGTTGTGGGAAGTTGCAGTTGGTTTTATATATTTTTAAAGGATTCTCTAAAATCAGAGTAAATAGTAAATTACTTCCTAAAATGTTACAGCAGGTCTATGTTTTACTCATATCTTCTCAAGTTAAATTATACAGTGAACCTTTGGGGAAAATATTTACTTAAACACATCATGGTTACCTTAGAAGACTTCACTTTTTCCTTTTAAAAGCATTGAAAAACCTGAATAGCTATTATCTTTAAGTGATATTGAACTCAATTTTAAGTTGGCTTGAAAAAGAAAAAGTCTACATTGGCTGCAAAACCTGAAAGGGAATAAGTTATCATCCAGACTTAGATGTTTGCATATTCCATTATTCATATACTTCTCATAATACCTTGAGAATCATTTTACAGAATATAACATTGTCATTTATGGTGGAAATATTACCTAAATTGTGTTTCATTCATATATGTATGAATATCACCTTAAAAAAAGAATAATTAATGAAAAGTCTAGCTATTTAATATCCTCAGTTGAGGCTTTCACAGAGCTGGTGTTCCCTGCTTCAAGCAATGTTGGTTGGTGTGAATGCCCCATTCTAGACCCCTCAGGCTTGACTTTCCCTATTCATTTTATATTCCCCCTTTTTCTCTTCTTTAGTGACCCTTACATTGCATCCTGCCACTTAGGGGATGTTGGGGGTAGACAGGAAGAAGAAAAAGGAACAGGTAGAGCAATAAGGAGCAGCTATAGTGTGCCAGGCCTGAAACTGGCACAAAGATGGGATCTTATTTAATATCAAAAGTAGGCTTACAAATGACAATGAGATACCACTACACACCTAGAATGGCCAAAATCCAGCACACTGACAACACTAAATTCTGGCAAAGATGTGGAGGAATAAGAACTCTCATTCATTGATGGTGGGAATATAAAATGGCACAGCCACTTTGGAAGACAATTTGGCAGTTTCTTATAAAACCAGACATTATCTCACTATACAATTTAGCAATTACCTCTTTGCTATTTACCCAAAAGAGTTGAAAATTTATGTCCACAAAAAAAGCCTACACATGGATGTTTATAGCAGCTTTGTTCATAATTGCCACAGCTTGGAAGTAACCAAAATGTCCCTCAGTAGGTGAATGGATAAATAAATGGTGGTATATCCAGAAAATGGAACACTATTCAGCACTGAAAAGGAATGCCATTAACTAACATGGAGGAAATTTAAATGCATATTGTTAAGTGAAAGATGTCAATCTGAAAAAGCTACATATTGTATGATTTCAACTATATATGGCATTCTAGAAAAGGCAAAACAATGGAGACAGTAAAAAATCAGTGGTTACTAGGGGCTGGGGGTGAGGGAGGAATTACTAGACCGAGCAGAGAGAATTTCTAGGGCAGCAAAAATTTATGTCTGATACTATAGTGGTAGATAAATGTCATTACTCATTTGTCTAAACTCATAGAATGTACAATACCAAGAGTGAACACTAATGTAAACTATGAACTTGGAGTGATAAAGATGCATCAGTGTTGATTCATCAGTTGTAACAAATGTGCCAAGCTGGTAGGGGATGTTGATAATAGGGGAGGCTGTGCATGTGTGGGAGGGTAGAGGGTGTATTAGAAATCTCTATACCTTCCTCTCAGTTTTGCTGTGAACCTAAAACTGTTTGGAAAAAAAATAGAGTCAATTTAAAAAAAGAAAAATTTCAAATTAAAAATGTATCTAGTGGTAAAGATAAACCCTAGATTATTTTAAATATATATATATATATTTAGAATAAAAAGAATAAAAGAGAGAAAGAAAGAGGAAGAGATTTTAGAAAAAGAGAGAAAAGGAGAAAGAAGAGCAAAAGGAAGAAAAAAGAATGAAAGAGAAAGAGGAAGAGATTTTAGAAAAGGAGAGAGAAAGAAATAGCAAAAGAAAGAAAGAAAAAAAAAGAATGAAAGAGAGA